>CAOJBK015398688.1:0-10736 GCA_948294925.1 Codiaeum variegatum
CCAAGGTAGTGAGTACGCCCTTTTGTAGAGAATATTATTGTGGAGAGAAAAGTGAGCGCTTCTTCTCTTGACCTTCTTAGCTTCTTCACCATCCGAGGGTAATTTGCCTTTTTCCAGATAAGCCTTGATGGGATCTATCCAGCTTGGCTCCTCTATGAAACATGAAACCTCTTCGCTCTCCGCTATGCTGGGATTTGAGATCGATCCAATGAAAACTTTGTTTGGGTACCCCGAGGGGTGTGCAGCTGCAAGTTTGCTAAAGTTTGGTTTCCTTTAGTTATACGTTTTATTTTAGTTTTTATAAAGTTTAGATTCAATTTGTCAAAAACTCTAATTTGAGCATCTTATAAGTTTGGTTTCATAATATCAAAAGTTTGGTTTAATTTAATTATATGTTTTATTTCAGTTTTTATAAAGTTTAGATTCAATCTTTCAAAGGTTTGGTTTCAACAGCTTAAAAGTTTGATTTATTATACATGTATTATTTCTTTAAAAATAGCAATGCTAAAAGAAAAATGGATGGATCAACAAACATTGAATCTACCACGTGAAATCAACTTGTACAACCTTTAGCTTCAAATCTACTAACATTTCAACAATTGGTAAAAATCAATTTCCTCTTAGCACCATGAGTAAATAATACTTTTTTATATAAAGAAAATATTTTACAGTATCAAACCAAACTTTATGATTTTTAAAACTGACTTTATATATAATATATGTTTTCTAATATAGATATTGATGCACAACAACAAGCCACACCACAAGTTGCATAAAGTGAAGAATTTATTCCAATATGTGATGACAATTTGAAGCCAATTCGAGGAATTATTTTTGACACAATTGATGATGGATACAATTTTTATAAAAATTATGGTAAAGCTTATGGATTCAATATTAGAAAATCTACAGAAAAGAAAGCACAATATGGCACTACAATTCTCAAAATATTTGTTTGCAGTAGAGAAGGAAAAAGTCAACAAACAACTCAGTAAGATATAGATATCAATGAAGATGAAAGTAACAATAATGAGAACAGAACAAGGGTAAGAAAGATACATAGAATGGGATGCAAAGCACATATACTACTTAAAAATACTTGGGATTTGGAATATGGTCAAAAGTTTATTATCAAAAGTTGGCATGAAGGACACAACCATCAATTTGCAACACCAAGTTCATTACATCTTATGAAAGGAAATAGGGAACTCATTGAAATACTTAAAAAATTATAGTAGATTGCTTTAAAAATAATATTGGCTCTAAGAAATTGCACAAACTATACAAAGAGATAACCGGTGTTTATGAAAATGTTAGGGCTACAACACAAGACTTTCAGAGCTTCCAAAGATATTTAAAAGCTTTTATTGGTGATTCTGATGCATACCTGCTCATTGATAAATTTGTTAAAGAGAAAGATAAGTGCGATGCATTTTATTATGATATGGATGTTGATGAAAATAACGCACTTAGAAGACTTTTTTGGTGTGATACAACTTCCATATTGAATTATGCAAGTTTTGGCAACGCAATGTCTTTTGATATGACATCTGGTACAAATAGGTAAACATCACAGTTTCAAAAATCTGAACCAAACTTTTTAATACTGAAACCAAACTTTTATTAAAATGAAACCAAACTTTTAAAAATTTTCAAATCAAACTTAAAAATACTAAAACCAAACTTATGTTATTATGAAACCAAAATGTTTTCATCTAAAACCAAACTTTTAATATTTCAAAGGATATTCTAATACCATGATGATATTGTTTATAATATAGGTACAATATGATATTTGCACCATTCACAGGTGTAGATAATCACAAGATATGTGTCACTTTTGGGACTGGATTAATAGTGAAAGAGAACACTGAAAGTTTTGTTTGGTTATTCAAAGCATTTTTGAAGGCAATGTATCAAAATCAATTGTTCGTCATCATAACAGACCAAAATCCAGCAATGGAAAAATGTAATACGAGCGGTTTTCACTGAATCAACTCACCATTTGTGCATGTGGCATATCATGAAGAAATTGAAAGATAAGGTAAACATTGACTTGTATAATGATAGTGATGTTAGGAAGAATATCAATGCTTGTGTTTGGGACAATAACTTAGATAGAGAAGAATTTGAGTTAAAATGGGCAACCTTAATTTCTAAGTACAAATTAGATAAAAATCATTGGTTGAATGATATGTACTCCATAAAAGAAAAATGGATTCCTGCATATTTTAAGGATTTGCTTATGGGGGGATTACTTAGAACAACTCAAAGGTCATAAAGCCTAAACTACTTCTTCTCTAACTTTCAAAACTGTTTTGTAACTCTAGTTGAATTCATGATGAGATATGATAGTGCTATTGATGCACAAAGGGACATGACAATGAGGCTTAACAATGAATCAAACAAAACACAACCTCGTTGTATGTTCCCATTAAGCATGCATCAAATGTTTAGACACATACATTTTCTTGGAGTTTCAAAATGAGCTATTAGAAGCTTGTTTCAGTTGTATGATTGAAAAGAAAAAGAATGACAATCAATAAGTTTTCATTCTCATAAAAGACAAGTAAAACAAAGATTGCAGGGTGATTCATGATAAAGAAAAAAAAATGAAGCAACTTGCACTTATTGTAAATTTCAAAGAGATGGAATATCGAGTAAACACATTCTACATGTGTTTAGAACAATGAATGAGTTGTCAAAAATTTACATCAAGGTTAGATGGGCTGAACAAGCAAGAAAGAACCCGATTTTTGAAGTGCCTATTGCTATATTTTCAGCTTTTGAGGAGATGGAAAATACGAAAAACCTTTTCAATCAAACATGGTTTGAAATAAATTCTTATTTTAAACTAGTAAAGAACAACACTGAAGATGTTAGAACATTTCTCCAACATATTCAGTCTTTTAAGAAAGATTACTTGAATAAAGGTAAGAACTAAGACAATATAAGCAAATCCCAAGAAATCGAATCTCTAATTGGATATGAAGTGCCTACTAAAGTTAATATTCAATCGCCAACTCAGTTAAAAACAAAGGGTAGTGGAAAAAGATTAAAGGGAGACAAGGGGAAAGAAATTGAAAAGCACAAAAGCCTAAAAGGCAATACAAGATGTGTAACAAAATTGTTAATCATGATAGTAGAAATTGTCCTTTGAACCCTATTAGAAGAGATAAGCTTTAAATTTTAAAATTCATATTTTTAGAGTTAACTTGAATTTAGATAACTTATTTTACTTATTAATTTACTTAACTCTTATTAATTTTTTTTACAGGACAAAAAATGTAATTAATATTGATATTAATGCAAGGTAAACTTCTTGTTAAACATAAAACTTGCTATGTAGTACAAAATTTTTTAAATCTGAAATAAATTTAAAGTAAACTTTTCCTATTCTGAAACCAAAATTTTTCAATTTGAAACCAAATTTTTTTGGATAATATATGTAGATAATATAAAAGTGTTGAGTACATGCCATTTTATCTTTCTTTGGCTTAAACTTTTTGCAAGTTAGTAATGGTCTTAGAGTAATTGCTAGTTTTCTTCAGATTATTCTTTATGGTTGCTACTAGAAATTTACACCTAAGAAGTAAGAAATTCAAGTTGAGAAGCCATCTGAAATTCAACTTGAATATGTTATTTGATAACAATTTTTAGATTCAAACTATTTAGTTTTAAATTTCTGTTTAGAGTTTTTTAAAGTTTTTTTAAAAACTGTTTTAAGGTAACAATTTTGGTGCAATTTTGTATTTCAAGGATTGAGGAATAATCATCTTTTCCCATTAATTCTTGAATTAATTTAGGATATCAATTTAAAACCAAAAGTCAATTTAGTATATCTCTATATCATTAATATTTAATATATTGTTTCTTTATTATAGAATGACAAAACCTATGGAGTTATTATAACACCAATACAAGAGTTAGCTCAAAGGCAAATTAAGTGTAGTTTGCATACTTTTCCAAACATCATTTGTACACTTAATTTGAAGACAATATGAAAATTTTATAGTATGTATTTTGAGTATATATTTGAACTAGATAATAGAATAATATAGGTAAAACTATCAATTATACCCCAAACTATTCACACTTTATCAAATCTCCCCCATATTAAAATAACTTTCAATTTGATTATCCAACTTTAAGTTTTATTACAAATCTACCACAAGATCCAAAACAACGTTGTTTTATGATGACGTGGACATCTTCTTTTTGTGCCACGTCAGTCAGCCAACCCGTTAGGCAGAACCAAAACGACGTCGTTTTGAGTTCTGTGGTAGATTTGTAATAAATCGAAAAGTTTGATAGTCAAATTAAAAATTATTTTAGTAAGTGGTAGATTTGATAAATCACAGATAATTTGGGATATAATTGATGGTTTTGCCAATAATATATGATTCTCTTCAATAAAAAATTAACTTTCTATGAAAAAAAAAATTAAAGCTATAACTTGTCAAAGTATCGAAAGCAAACTTATTGTTTCATGAAAGCAAACCTTTTTTAAAAAGAAACCAAACTTCAACCATCACATACATATATATCTTCAATCTATAAAATAAAATTTTTGTTAGCCCAAAACCAAGCATTTCTAAATTTAAAACTAAACATTAGTCATGACAACTTTTTCTCAACTTTTAGTGAAATATAACATAACAAAAAGATTAGTGGAGAACACAAAAAACACATCTTACAATTGATTATAGTACTTAATTAAAGACATCAAAGCTTGAAAAAAAAACATACTACGATTAATCCTACAATTGAAACCACGCCAAATACATCATTTCTTTGATTTCTTCAATTTGTTTAGAGTCTTCAAGTAATTTTGCAAATCTACTTTCAAAAGAGTTTCTTTTCTCCTATTTATGTTGCTAAAGCAGAGAATTTTTTAGCATGAATAAATGTCCTGACATTTTACTGCAAAAAAAAAAAAGATAACAAAAACCCAATGAACAATAAATAAAAGAAAATATTTAAAATGGCAAAAATAAATACATTTGTAAGGTCCGACTCAATAAAAATGTGCCCACAAAAATACTCAATGTTCATCATAATAAAAATACCACAATCTGAATTCGAATTTCATGACATCTAAACTATACACTTTCAAATTCAAAATTAGTCATTCTCTCATCCACAATCAAAGGATCATTTGGGTAAGTAACCATCAAATAATTAGAAATTGAACTTGTCTAAAAATAAAAACACAAACAAATTAAAACAAATTCAACATCTAAACAATAAAAACTAAATTTAAAAAAATATATAGAAACTTTACCAATTGTGCACCAACTTGCACATAATAATAAGCATTAGTTTCACTAGCCACAAGATTATCTAAAAATTGAATTTTTCTTTCCTTGCGATTGATCACATAACACACATAATATTCTAATTCATCATCTCCTATCTTTTTTATATGTAAGGGCACAAAAATCTTCACAAACACAACACAAAAAAAAAAAAATCAAAGATATAAAAATAAGAATTGAAACCAAACTTTTTTTAATAAGAAACCAAACTTTCAAAATTTTAAAATCAAACTTTTAAAAATCTAAAACCAAACTTTTAAATTTCACAAACCAAACTATAAATATTAAACCATAATTTTTTTAAGTCAAACCAAATTAAAAAAAAAAAACTTTTTACGTTAATGGATAATTTAAAATGTATAAAATAAATATTACTAGCTTAGCCTTCAACAAATTAGAAGCATCAACTTGTTCGTACCAATAACGAAAACTTTCAATCACGCTTTGAAAATCATTATAATTAAAAGTGGAAACTAACTTAGCAATGTTTGGAGAACACCAAGTAGGAGAATAAAAACATTCTGATTCCATGGACATCACTCGAACTGAATGATTAAGATGAAAAGCCCATGCATTGATAATATTGCTAGAAACTAATTCTCTAGGTGTCATTGTTTTTAGATCTTCCTTAAAAAGCACAATCTTATCTGACAATCTAGCAACTTGACAACTGCAAAACAAACAAAAATGACGTCAATTTCTAATATTCAAAACTTGATATTATATTACAATCACAAAACCAAATTGCACATAAAGAAAACTGCTCACTTTTCAACATTGGCCACAAAAATATAATCACAAATAGCTCTTTCTAAAGGCTTTAAATTCGAAAAAACAAACGTATAGTTGCACATAAAATTTGATTTCAACTTGTACTCTCTTAGAACATATTGCTCAACAACAACATTATCAATTGCATTCCTCGAAGGAGTATTGACAAAAATATTTTGCCTAACTTCATCTTCCTTTAGATTATCTAGAGAACCATCCTCTGGAAGATTCTCTAAGACATCCCCAATGATGTCATCAGGAGTACTATCCAATCCTAAGTCAAATATAGGTCCTATAAAATCATTACAAACTTTCTTTTTGTGCAATTGCTCATCACCACCTTCAATTTGATTTTTCTTCTAAATATTTTCTATTAATTCATCAACAAACTTCCATACATTCACATCTGAATTTTTTTTGTGTGAATCTGACTCCTCTTCAGATTTAGTACTTGATGACTCATTATATTTTTCCATCCCAGAATGCTCATGAAAAAGTATTTAGAAATGATGATTCAACACTGCAAACACGTCTCTTTTAATAAGGAGAGAGAACTTTTCATATTTTTACAAGAAAATTAAAAAAATATATATCAAAAACTATAAAAATAAAAAGAACACTCAATCATAATCGAAAACAACATAACACGTAAATTACTGACTCATACTTACATCTTTTGAAGACTTCTCTATTTCATCATCACTTAATGCACTTTCAAGAAGCTCAAATTGAATAATTCTTTTTCCACCCAAATTAAAATCTGTATAAAAATATAAAAAAACAAAATTTAAAGAATATGAAACCAAACTATGAAAAATTAGAAACCAAACTTTAAAGAATATGAAACTAAACCTTAAAAAAAATTTGAAACAAAACTTTAAAGGCTATTAAACTAAACTTTTAAAACAAAAAAACCAAACTTAGAAAATTTGAACACAACCTTTTTCTTAATTATACCTTTCTTTTCAATACCAACAATACAAGTCTCAGACTTCTTTTTCTTTTTTGGTGGACCCATATCTGAAGCTGTGAATCAATAAAAAAACATTACAACTAAATGGAAAAAATATCAAATTAATTGACACATATCAAAAAATAAAAATCTCAAATAGTAATAATTTTTTTTTACCTTCATTTTCAAATGTTTGAGCTTTCTCCTTCCTTGCCTCTCCTAAATCAGAATTTAAATCTCCAATCTTCTTTCGATATCTAGGGAGTTCCCAATTACAAATAATACCTTTTTGTTTGTAAACAGGGTATATATCATTCACAAGAATCCCATTACCAAAAGAACAATTTTCTGCATTTTCCCTCATTCTATAGTTAAACATATATTAATCCCAATGTTGAATCAAAGGCAAATTACAGGGTTCACGCTCCCCTTGCAAAGCAATCCTATGAAAATACAACACTTGGAGAAAAACTAAGCATACAAGCAAAGCTAGTTTTTCTTTCTTCTTGCACTCACCATCATTTTCTTAAACGATTGAGATTTAAATCTCTTAATAGAGTCACATAAACAATCAAAAACAAAAGAACTGCAATCATAACTATCCACCTCATTAGCATCATTTAACACATTCAAACACTTCAAGGAAACAGTGGTATTAGAGGTTAGAGTAAAAAAACAAGAGAGTGAAATCAAAATAAAAAACCTCTTAAAATAATCATCGCCATGCTTAAATTCCTCTCTACTTTTCAACAAATTAACCAAAAAAGATACATGAAGTTTAGGCTCTTCTAGCATATCATAATATCTAAAGAATGAGTCTTGGACTCCCCCCTTTTCAATCTTACACATAAATCACCCTTGGCAACATAAACACATCCTTCACATCATCGCCAGTCACAACAAACTCTTTCCCACTTTCTATTTTAAATAAACAACTTGAAGGATCAAACTTTTTAACTAACCAATAAGATATCAATGAATCAAACCTTCTAATATGTAATTGAAGAAGCCCACCAAACCCAACTTCTTCAATTTACTTAGCAAGACCATGCTCCTTTATAAATTTGATAACTTTTATAAGCGCCTTTGGTCTACAAACAACATAAAAATTTCTGTTATCAAATTCAGAAGCTTTCCATAGCACTTTCTTAAAAGCTACTCCAACTGGTTTAGAAGAAACAACTCCTGGAAAATAAAAAAGAAATAAGAAAAACCTAAAAATTCACAATTGGAAAATAATTATGGATCAAAATGACTATAAACAATATATTTTCTTCAAAAGATATTTGTTCCAATTTTAACAAATAAATTAAAAGAAAAAACTTACTTGCTTCAGAAGGATCATAAGAATTTAGCTTTTTAAATGATTTGGCAATTTTACTTACTTCAGAAGGACCATAGTCTTTTGACTTTTAGGAATTCCTGAAACCAAAATTTAAAAATAAGAAATATAACAAAAGGACATAGTGTAAAACAAAACCTTACACCCCTGAAACCAAACATTTACACATCTTAAATCAAACTTTTATACAACTCAAATAAAACCTTAAAGAACCTGAAACCAAACTATAATAAAACTCAAACCAAACTTTAAAAAATAAGAAACAAAACTTTTAAAAATCTAAAAGCTAAGTTTAAAGAAAATTAGATATATATACAAAAAAATCAATATATAAAGATTTATTGATTTAATATCATAAACTTTTTTACTGCGAATCTCTTTCGTTGTAGATTCCATTAGTTTAACTTCTAAAGAACTATCACTTTCAACAACAAATCTTTTGCCAATACGTTTCTTCCTATCAAAACATTTTTTTGTCATTACCTGTTATAAAGAATGACAAAATTAAAACTTACAACAAAAAATTATAAAATTACGAGCAGACATAATACTATAACAACAATAAAGAAACATCAACAATAGTAGGCAAAATGAAAATTGTAAGTAAACAAAATACTATAACAAGCAAACAACAACATTTTGAAGCACAAAAAAAAAAAAAAGAAGAAACAACAGAACAAAAACATTAGCAGAACTCTAGCACGTGATTTTTTCAGCCTCAAACTCAAATTTGAATTATTTAAAACTCGGCTCTAACTTAAATTACACTCCTAGTAGGCATAGTTTTTCTTTTTATTAGAAAAATAAATAAATAAAATTAGCTTGATGCATATTCCTTCAAGACTGAATATTCCAAGCTTGTTCCATCAGAATATTAATGTTTTGAACAACAATTAGTTAACACATGGACTCATAATACAAATGTACGTATAAGACATAAACTTGCGAACTTTTAATTATGTTTGTGTTAACTTAAAAATCTATACTTTAACTTCTTTTTCATTAGCTCATTTGCCCAACTTCTCATTTTCATAATTCATTGCTAATGTAATGGAATCAAAGTGTGAATATTCCTCTTCCTCTTTTATAATTATATAGTAATTAATGTTCTATTTCAAGATTTAGAAACCCAAATTGCAAAAAAATGGGTTTTGTTTCCGCTTTTGTTCTTCTTCAACTTGTTGATTTTATTGTAGTTCAAAGTCGAAGAAAAACAAAATTCAAGAAGCAGCATCTCAAAAATGAAATGGAATAAAGCTTGTTTCTTTTCCTGAAAAAAAAAGCTGAATGGTGTACCATAACGCTCCAAATCTTACTATTGTCAACATAAACCAGAAAATTATATTCTAAATGCACATTTTAGCAAGTAGGGACTCGCGAGAACTCCTTGTGCAGGAAGAAAATTTTTTAACAAAAGGTGGTGAGCAATTAGTTTCCCTATAAATAAACATAATAATTTCTACCCAATGTTCTATCTTTGAAACTACTCTTCTACTGTATCTATGGATTTAAGATTTAACTTTAATAAATGAAATTGAGTCCTTTCTTAGGAAAAAAAAACATCATTTGGCACCTTACAACAAGTTGTATATGTTAAAACATGATTCAATTTGTTTCATTTTGTATTTTTCTGATAGGTTCAGTTTTTGAATCAAACCAACCAAATACATGTAGCTACATTTATCAAATGAGATGCATTCATTGATATTAATTGGCAAAATTGTCACAGATTACATCAAAGAAAAACTAAGAACAATACTGGGTAGATAAAAGAACACCATATAGATACATATCAGTTCCTAAATTCATAGAAAAATTCAAGAATTTCCATGTGGGACAACAACTAAAACATTAAATGATATTTCCATTTGACAAATCCAAAAGCCACAACATAACTGATTTGGAAATGATAGGACTAACAATTAAAGTGAATGAATAAAACACAGCAAATAAGATGCATTCATTGATATTAATTGGCAAAATTGTAACAGATTACATTAGAGAAAAACCAAGAACAATACAAGGCAGAGAAAAAAACACCATAGAGATACATATCAGTTCCTGAAATTCTTAAATTTTTCTATGATTTCAGGAACTGATATGTATCTGTATGGTGTTCTTGAAACTAGGAGATTGTTAGTTGTGTATGCCCTAGAGCTTACACTCAGCATGTGAATGTAAACGAAAACCTAAATGGCTTTAGTATATATGTTCTTTAAATGAAAACATTCCTTGTATCGAACATATATATATGTCCCTTAAGTATTATGTAAGGAATCTATTCTCATAGAGTTTGAAATTATAAGTGACAGATTGCCCTTTATACAAATGCTTTAAAGGTTGTTCATGGTTA
>CAOJBK015401101.1:0-15463 GCA_948294925.1 Codiaeum variegatum
TTTTAATGTATAATTCTGATATATATAATTTATAATATATATATATATATATATATAATTTTTATGTTAATAATTTTATGAATTAATCAATTAAAATAAGATTCATTAACAACATGCTAATTTATTATTATAGTATTTTAAAATTATAAAATAAATCACATTAATTTTTACCCATTCTAAATATTATTAAAATGTGAAACAAATGTAAAATAAAAAAATAAAATCAAAGATAATAGAATTCTAAATAAAAAACATTTAAATTCTAAAAAAATAAAATAATTTCAATCCAAATAATATAATTTAAAAAAAAGTTTTAGATATAGAAAAGAAAAACTAACATTAAAATAAAAAAACTTAAAAAAAAAGATGAATTTCGGGTGCAAAATTGAATAAACACAATCTCGAAAAGTCATCAAAACAGCCCTTTTACCATTTCATCTCGATGCCTTTTGTATGAATTAGCGCAAATAATACATATATTTTGTATAGATACAGGGATCAGGAAGCACTCTAATCCAAGGATCAGGATATATTTTGTCGAAATTGAGATGGCTAATTAGATGGTGATACTCTCATTTTGTAATTTATAGACTATTTTCTTTGTGATATTATTCAAACTCAAGGATATAATTTTACAAATTATGCCCCTTTAGTGATACTGAAGTGGTGGTTAGTAGTGTCAAACTTTTACTTTAATTTTTTTTCACTTTTATATGAAATCTTTTTTTTTTTAAAATTAATTAAATCACCAACATTTTAATATAAAATAATTTTAATTATTTATAAAGATAAATAAAATATTATTTAAAAGATAACAATTAAAGTATAACAATAAAATTTTAAAAATTTTTATTTGACTTTTAGAGATGTTCATATTTTTTTAGAATTTTTTTCTTAGAGTTTTACGCGTTGTATTTGATTTATTTTAAAAAATTTAAATGAAATCTATACTATATATTAAAGAAGAAGCTGCTAAAAAAAAAAAAGAATTTCCCGCCCAATTTTTCTCACAAAAAATTCTCCCATAACAAATTAAAATTTATTTTATTTTTAATATTTTAAATTAATTCTAATTAATTTTTAATATCTTTATAATTAATTTCATTATAGTTAGCAAAATAAATAAATAAATATGATAAAATAATAATTTTTTATGCTCCATAAAAATAATAATTTTATAAAACTTACATATCTTATATAAATTTTAAATATATAAAATCTATATATCTATACTAATTATTAAAACAGAAAACGCTAAAAAAATTTGTTTCAACTTAATTTTCCTCCTCAAAAAAATTTTCTCACAACAAATTTTTATTATTTTAAATATTTAATATTTTATTATTATCATTACAACATAATTACTATATAATTGATTCTAATTATCTTTATATTTAATTTTATTTTCTAATATGGTAATATTTAAAAATAAAAATTAATGAATAAATATGATAAAAATTTAATATTTTATCATCATTTTTTTAAAACAAATTTTATTGTTATCATTGCTTTACATAATTACTACATAATTGATTCTAATTATCTTTATAGTTAATTTCATTTCATAATATGTTAATATTTATCAATAAAAATAATGAACAAATATGGTGAAACAAATAATTTTTAAATCTTACATTATCTCATATAAATTTTAATTTTAAAATTATATTTAAAAAAAGAAAGATTTTTTTTAAATTTTTATAATATAAATAATTAAATAGATATTATATTATAATAAAAAATAAAATGAATAATTCCATGATATTGTGGGGGTGTAATCTAGTTTATACTTTATAGGTCTTGAACCTAACAACTTCTGACATTCTTTTGTTTGGAATGGACTTGATTGAATCTTGGATTTGGGTGCCTACACAATGATTAAACGTGAGCTGAGAGGGCCAAGCTTTGAGCCTGGCAATGATCATTTGATGCTCAAGTCAGTAATGAGTTTGTAATACTTTAGGCTATGAGGAGCCTTTTGAACACAATGAATTAGGGTTTCTAGAGTGTTTAGGGTTAGGATTTCATACCTTGAAATATGTGTCATCAAGAAGTATTTATAGTATTTGTGAGATTCCTTTGAACATTTGTCTTTTTGTTTAGAGTGCTAAGTGGAGGAATCTAAATAAGGTAGCATGTGGTCCCTAAGTGAGAGCATGATATGTGTTCCACACTAATTGAGGACACATGTCTAGGGGAATATTCTATCTTGTCGGTGAAATGGGTCCCACTCAGGGGGTCTCTTTGGCATAAAGCATGCCGAAGCACCCTCCTTCGTAAGATGGGCATGTTCTTGACCTTCTTGGGCTATTTTATTATGAGCTCTCAAGTTCCTAGGCCCTTTAATCTTCCTTATTTTGATCCATATACGTTTATAAGAGGTTGAAGGGCTTTCGAGCCCGATGCCTTTGTTTGAAAAAAATTTGCATGGGAGGCCTCCCTTATGGTTTTCATGCTCCATTTCAAGGAGTTCGCCTGTGTTTGGTGATGCCTGTGATGCTTTTCGATAGGAAATTGGGCTTAGTTTCGCCATGTTTCAAGGGCTTCGACTTCCCACGTTGACACCCTTTATTCTTCTTTGTTATAAGGTTTTCGCTATGTTTGGTGTCGAAGCGATTGCATCTTCTTTGGGTTTCCTTGATTCAATGGATATCCTACTGCCATGTGGCTGCCAACTCATTAATTTTTTTTCTTTTTTCCACGTGTCACCTTTTGGGTTATAACGGCTATGAATGTGAAGGGTCTTCTAAAAGGCGTATATATACCTTCTTGATTTGACCATTTTCCCTTCTATTTTCTTTCTTTGCTAAGAACCTTCTGCTTCTTCTCCTTTCTCTGCTTTTTGAGTTCCCTTCTTCTTTACCAACTCTTTCAATTTCAATGACTCGTAGTAGACAATACCAATCAAATTGATCTGCTTCAACTAGTAGAGATGAATTCATCATTCAATCCCTCATTCCTTCTTGGAGGAGCGTGGTTCCTAAATCGAATATTAACTGAAGCCCATTCAAGGTTAATTTCGACAGTATCAGTTCAATAGTTTCTTTCAATTTTTCTTCCACTTGTCACCGTATTTTTCACGACTAGCTACTTCGTGGTTTGCTTCTTCCCCCCTCTGGTTTCTTCTTAGATGTCTTTAGATATTTTAGTGTGATACCTTTTACCCTTACACTAAACACCATCCTCGATATTCATAGTTTTGAGGTTTTATGTTTCTTCTCGGGGATCTTTTCCCCTTAAATTGAGTCATTTTAGACTTTCTACCAATTCTTCTCCTGTCAAGGTGACGTGGGGGTTTCCATGTCTTTTAGAAGACCTAACATAAAACTTTTCTCTTCGAAGCCCAACAAGGCGGATAACTGGAAGCACTGGTTATGTGGGCCTCACTATATTAACCAAAATGATGCTGGCTTAGTTTTCGATGGGTACTATCGGAAGCCCACAAGCTTGCTGCTAATCCTCCTCTCAACGAGGATGATAGGAGGAATTTATTGATATTGATCAGCTCAAGGAGGTTGGTTAATCTAGAAGATTTGTGGTGGAGTTGCCTTCTTGAAGACAAGGAGAGTCATTTGTTAGTCCCCTTTTGTCTCACGAATTTGATGTGTGAGTAGTTCTTTTATTTTCCTTTGTTATACTCAACATCATTTTGACCTGTTGTATTTTTCCTCTTTTTCAGAGAATCCCTTCAAGCCAATGAATGAAAACCTCTGGCTTATATTGGGGATAAGAACTAACGAGGAGAGGAAACAATTATTGAAGCCTGACCTCACAGCATTATCACCGTTCATGACCCTCTTACTGGGGAGCTTTGCCCTCTTCGCACAAAGGAGGAGATTCAGTGAACTATCCAGCTGCTCCACCTTTAAGAAGTGAATTTTTTACACCTTTACATCTATTATAGGGATCTACCCCCTCTTTGTCCAGTGGGCCCCCACTTCGCCATACCAACTTTTGGCTCGAATAGATCGATTCCCGAGCCAGCTAATGAAGAAGACGATGAAGAAGGTTCCTTCATCATGAAATTGTCTAAGCAGAGATCATAAAGGGCTTTGAGGCTGAACCCCACCTTAAAAACAAGTCATACTCGATCATTCCATGGTACTTCTCCCTGTGGTCCTACCCCTGCCCCTCTTTAACCTTCTACTCCTATTAGTGTGACAGTCATTGTCTCCCCCTCCCTTCACCAGAAGAGCCCTTTCAGCTTCGAGAAGAAGAGGCACTATGACCAACTACTGATGCTCCAAATGTTTAAGGACAAGATCATCAAGACGCCTTATTTTCAATAAGTGGTGAGGCATGTATTGGATAGCATGGAGTTATTAGCCTAGGATGAGCAAGATTTCAACTGGATGCTCTAACTGTTCTACCGAAATTGCAGCCTTTCTTTCCCAGAGGATAGGCTCATTGAAATATACAACTTCATTTACGACAAAAATGGAGCTTTGATGAAAGAATTTTTGGGAAGGGTGCTTGCTCCTCTGCCCTCTGGAGCTAGTGAAGCTGGTGGCTCAGCTTCAGCTGCCCAGGTGTTTGTGCCTCCTGTAGGTAATCCCATCCATTCTTTTGACTCTTCTTATACTTCTTCATCTTCTTCCTCTTCTTATTCTTCTTCTAACCTTTGGGGGGTTTATAAGACTCTTGAGAGGTTGGGAAAGTCTTGGCAGGCTGGGCAGTCTGCTAGCGCTGCTTCTCATGTCTAGTCTAAGCCCCTCTAAGTGATCCTTACTGATTGTAAAGGAGTAAGGAGGTCAAAGATCAAACATTCCATGAGGAGACCCTCACTAAGAGTTGGTAAGTTATTTAATTTATTTTCCTTTCATTTATGTTTTTGCCTTTTTGTCAATATGTCCCCTGGTTTATACACCTTTGCTTGGAGGGGCTGTTAGGGGAGGTGTTCCCCTGTTGGGTGAGGGCTCTACCTCCTTGCCTCCTGTTGCTACTCTTCCTTCGACATCAAAGGTAAGTATTTCATTTTTATTTTCCAGCATCTACTTTCAACTTTATCCAACTTTCTTTTCTTTGTAGGTTATCGAAGGCACTCAAGTTGGTGAGACATCGAAGGCACTCGAGTTGGTGAGATGGCGGAGGCTATTGTGCCTCCAGCTGCTATCTATAGTCTTCCTCCTTTAAGGGTCGAGGAGAATAATACTCCACCTTTAATGCATGAGGTAAGCCATTGCTTTTGTTTGCTGTTGTTATGTTCTTCTCTTTTGTTTGCTCATTCCTCTTTTCTTTTATAGAGTGCAGAAGGTGTACAAGTTGGTGAGTTATTGTCTCATCTTTAGGCATAGGTCGTTGTGCCTCCACCTGTTGTTCTGGATTTTCCCCCTCCTTAAACGGTTAAGGAGGACATTGTTGCATCCGTTCCAGCACCTGCTTAGGTAATTTTCCTAATCGTTGTTCTTTTTTAATATCCTTCGCACATCATTTCAACGTTCTTCGTTATGTCTTAGGTTGCTAGAGCAGATAATGATGAGGTCACTTTTAGGGATTTTTCAGGGGAGTTGGCAGATTTTATCAAGAATTTCAATGTCAACAATCTTCCAACTCTAACCCACGAGGAGGATGAAGCTCTCACTAATCATTTTAAGGTGGGTTATAGCTCAAAGTCCGCCACTGAGCTACCCCACTAGAAGCTTGCTTCCTGGGGTCAGCTTGCCCTTCTTGAAGGAACTGGGACTTCCACTATCCCTCGAGAGGAAGATCATTCGAGTAGGGATGAGGGGACTCAGAGTTATTTTTATATATATTATTTTTATTATTGTCTTCATTCTTTTGAAGGTCTTTTTTGTGTTCTCTTTGCTTTGCTAATTCTTTTGAAGCTTTTTTTTAGAATTTTAAGATCATCAAAAGGTTGTGTTTGTGCTTTTTCTGAGGCCTTTTTTCCTTATTTTATTCCCTTTGGCATTTTTTTTCCTTTGAGATTGGTTACTAGACCTTTTCGCCGAAGCATCATAGGTTTGAAGTATCCTTTATCTAGGATATATACCTTTATGAGAAGGTCTTTTACCTATCGAGCAAGTCTTGTATCCTTCATCAAGGATGTGTGTCTCCCTAAGAAGGTTTTTTACTTGTCAAGCAGGTCTTGTATCCTTCATCAAAGATGTGTGCCTCCCTGAGAAGGACTTTTACTTATTGAGCAGGTCTTGTATCCTTCTTCAAGGATATGTGCCTCCCTGGGAAGGTCTTTCGCCTGTTAAGCAGGTTTTATAGAAAATTAATTATACACAAAATAGACTTAGAAGGCAAAATTGTCATTAATTTTGATCACTGATAGTTTATTTTTAGATGTTGTACATTCCAAGTATGAGGTAAGTCTATGCCTTCTAAGTTTTATAGCTTATAAGTCCCAGGGCCTATTACTTACTGGACTCTGAAGGGCCCTTTTTATGTGGGGGCTAGCTTACCTACTCCTTCTCTTCAGCCTGTTGCTTTGAGACTCCTCAACACCAAGATGCCTTCATCAAATATCATGGTTTTTACTTTCTTATTGAAGTAATTGGCAAATCTTCTCTTGTATGTTGTAGTCCTGATGACTATTTCTTCCCTCAGTTCATCCAGCAAGTCTAAATCAATCCTTCTCAGCTTGTCATTCTCTTCATCATTACAATATAAAAAAAAAAACTCTTTCCCTGGGAAATCCTATGTCCACAGGGATAACGACTTCAGTGCCGAAGGTCAGTATGAAGGGAGTTTCCCCTGTAGGCTCTCTTGGGGTGGTTCGGTACGCCTATAGCACGTGATGGAGCTCTTCAACCCAATCTTTTCCATACCCTTCTAACCTTAATTTAATCCTCTAGAGGATTATTCTATTGTTTACCTCTATCTGCCCATTGGTTCGAGTGCTCAAGCCTTCACAGAACTCCCTTATCTTTGCATTATCAAACTGCTTCCCATTATCACTCATGAGCTAGTAGGGAATCCTAAACCTTCAAATGATGTTTTTCCATATGAACTTGATAATGTTATATGCCGAGATGGTTACCAAAGGTTCTTCTTCGACTCACTTCATTAAGTATTCCACTGCCACTACTAGGAATTTTCTCTGTCCTGGGGCCATTGGGAAGTGGTTGAAGATATTTATCCCCCATTTGGTGAAGGGTCAGGAGTTGTAAATTGGGACTTGTTCTATTCCTTGTGCCTTAACCAAGTTTGTAAATTTTTGACATGATAGGCATTTCTTCACCAGGGACCTCGCGTCCATCTTCATTGTCGACCAGTAGTAGCACCTTAGCTACCAGTGCCTTTCCCCTAATGTGCATTCCATATGACCCCTCATGTATCTCTTAGAGGACATACTTCGCTTCACTTGGCTTTAGACACTTTATCCAAGGAAGTGAGTATACCCTTTTGTATAGGGTGTTTTTATGGATAGAGAAGTAAGCATTATACCTCTTGACTTGTTTTGCCTCCTTCGGGTTTTAAGGAAGCTCCTTTTTCTTCAAGTAAGCCCTGATTGGATCTATCCAGCTTTGTTCCTCTTTGATGTCTATTACTTCATTGCCCTCGCTTATACTGGGGATTGATAGGGATCCCATGAAGACTTTGTCAGGGTACTCTGAGGGGTGTGCTACTGCTAATTTTCTCAAATTGTCTTCTCGGCCATTTTGGAGCCTCGAGACTTTTCAATACTCCACTTTCACCCCTTTCTCCTGTATTCTCTGGATATTTTCTTTGACAGTGGCTAGGTATCCTGCCATTTCCTCATTCCTTTCTTCAAATATTCCATCAACATGGCTCAACACTAATTGCGAGTCACTACAGATGCATAACCTTTCCATTGAGTTAAAGTAACCCAATTAGAGCCTTTGTACCAGCGCTTTGTATTCAAATGTGTTGTTTTTTATAGGGAAGTATAATTTTAGATCATATTCTAAGAGAACTCTTATGCTGCTTCTTAGGATAATCCTTATACCACTGGTTTTTTAAGCATTGGCTCCATCGACATATAGCTCCCAGGTGGTTGACAAATCTGCTTTACCTCCACTTTCTTCACTAATCTCCCCACTTTTAGGAATGAGCATCTGAAGATGAAATTTGCTAATGCTTGATCTTTAATTATCGCTCTGGGCCGGTACAGAAGAGCGTATTGTTCGAGCTCTACAAACCAACATAGCATCCTTCTGAGGTTTCTAGCTTGTGAAGAGTTTTTTACAAGGGCTTGTCTATCGACACTACCCCTTGGTGTGCTTGGAGGTAAACTTTGAACTTCCTATAGGACAACAAAAAGGGAGTAAGCCAATTTCTCAATAGGTGAGTAGTTAAGCTCCAGTCCTTGTAAGACTTTGCTAAAATAATATATTAGCTTTTGGACTCCTTCTTCCTCTCTCACTAGTATAGCTCTGACTTTATATGGGGATGAAAAGAGGTATATGAGTACTTCCTCTCTCGGCAAAGGTCTACTCAGCACTTGTTCTAACCTCAGATAGGTTTTGAGCTCTTTGAAGGCTCTCTGATAGTCCACTGTCCATTCAGAGGATGCATTCTTCCTTAACCTTTTGAAAAATGGCAAGTATTTCTCTGCCACCTCGGTCATGAATCAATTAAGTGCGACTAGTCTCCCAGTCAACCTCTAGACTTCCTTCACATTCTTTGGAGCTATCATCTCTAAAATTGCCTTCACCTTTTTTAGTTTGGGCTCAATCCCCTTTTCGCTCACTTGGTACCCGAGGAACTTCCTTCCTTGAATGAAGAAGGAGCACTTCTTTAGGTGTAATTTTATCCGTAGCGGTCCATTACTTCGAAGATTTCCTCCAAATCTTTCATATGTCCCTTCAAAGATTTACTAATGACATGATTATAAAGAGTAAAATGCATGTGTCTCTCTATGACGAAGTACCTATTCTTTTACTTAATCTGTTTAAAGGTTGGGCCTACATTGAGTTTTTGAGTCATCACTTCTGGGATTATCCCTGGTATTTCAAAGGAATCCCATTCAAAGGTACCTTTGTGGCTTACCAAGAACTTCTTCGCTTCTGCCTTCTCTTTTAGCTCTTAGTTCACTTTCAAGCATCTTTCTTACTTCTCTTTATTAATTAGAAATGACTCCAGCTCCTTCGACGCCTACGCTCTTTAATCCTCTAGTTTTACCTCCTCATGGGCCATCTGTATATGGATCATGCTTTTCCTCTTTTGGGCGAAGTCTACCCCAGGCTCTTGCTTCATAGTACTATACATAAAAAATTTTGTCCCATCTAGCAAAGGGACCTTCACCCTTCCTTTTTTTTCACATTAGTGTTCGCATCTAAATCATCAAGTAAAGACCTCCCCGTTAGGACATTATAAGCCATCGAGATCTTCACCACTACAAAGAGTGCCATCACCGTCACACTTTTCTAGGCTACCCCAATGGTAAAGGGTAATATGATATATCTTGCTGCAAGGATTTTCATCTTGTCCAATGTTCAAACTGGTTTATTCAATTGTTTCAGCTCATAAACCTTTATTTCCATCTTCCGGTAAGCTTCAAAGGATAACAGATTGGTTGAGCTTCCATTATCCACCAAGATTCTCAACACATTGTAATTGAAAATGATGGCTTTAATAACAATTGGATCAGCTCTCTTTGGTACTATCCCGTCCTCTTCGGCCCATGACTTCTGGCCATTATAAAATACGAATTTCGATGTCTCCTAACTTTGGGCTACATGCTTACCCTTGTTATTTGCTACCTCCTCACAAGGTCCCCCTGTCTGATAAGTGATATCCCCGTGGTCCCATCATTCACCACCAACAGCTCTGGGTTTTGGTTATCCCTCACAAATCTCTTCAGATAACCCTACTTGATCAATCGCTATATATATCATCCATCAGGTTCTACAAGGGTTAGTGGTATGATTGTGGGTGTTATGGAACTTACAGAACTTCGTCTTGTCCCTCTTGTCTGGGTTCTTCCTGATCGACTTCAACCTTTGCCATATGGCTTGGTCTTGGAAGGATATGAAGATGACCTCGGGCCTAGCATTTAGTGTGGTCAATTTGGTCACATCAAAGATTCTCTTGGTGGGGTTTTTTTTCTTCTCCTTCTATAGAGCTGCATTCTCAGAGCCACTTGCTCCCCCAGTTTCTCCCTTTTTACTCTTCTTTAAAAGGGTATCTTCATCCTCCCCACTTTGCTTTCGAGCACATTGACTCACTTGGAAGGTGTCATCAAGCCTGATATATTTCTGTGCTATGCTCATAACTTCCTCAAGGCTATTTGGCAATTCGCTAGACAATTATTTTGAAAAAGTCAATGTGGGTGGTACATTTCTACAAAGCTTCTACTGCCTTGGCCTAGTCAAAGCAGGTCACCTTCAACGCTTCCACATTAAACCTTTCCAAAAATTCTCTCAGTGACTCATTTTAGCACTGCTTCACAAGCTCCAGAGCTTGAGTTTGTATCTCATTAGGGACACTGGCTATAGATTTCTTCATAAAGCTCTCTACTAGCTGCTAAAAGTTTTCTATGCTCCGCTCCTTCAAACTATCGTACCACTTGGTGGCTGCTCCATCTAACGATCCCCTGAAGGCCTTGAGTTTAGAATTAAGACCATGAGTATATGGATCATATTTGTAATTAAGGGAGTGAGCCCTTGGTTCCGCAGATCCAATGTACTTGGTGATGCTTGGAGCTTTGAATTTACTCGGCATTTGATAATTTGCTATTCTTGTGATGAATAGATATTTCAACTCCAATGTCAAATCCCTATCTCCATATTTCCTTCTCTCCCCGAGTTCTTCCATACATCACTTCACCATCTCTCTCATATCCCTCAGGTCATAACTTGTGGCCTCATGTCCTCTTCTCCAAGATCGGGAACCATGGTGGGTTGTCTTTCTACTGTGCTCTCTTCTAGAGCAATCTTCCCTTCCTCTTCTACCCTCTTCACCTTCAAGCCTAGACTCTGTAGAGTCTATCGAACTTCTCTTCTCCTGATAATTTTGCCCATCTTGCCTCCATCTCTCGTTCCTCTACCAATCAGGTCAACATGATTACCCCCTACAGCTCCTATCTCTAACCTCAACCTACTCATAGACACTTGCAGTCTATCCTCCCTCCCTCATTTGCGTGTTTGGAATAATCGAGTTCTGGCTATTCTAGTTGGGTCAATCGGTGCATTCTCATTTATCCATAGCCCCGGGAGACTTTGGTTCTGCAGGAGTTGTAGGAAGGGCGCTAATGCACCTAAAATCGTGCTTTGCATTTCCGTTGACAAGCTTGGGGGTGCGCTGGTCGATGCTTGGGGTGGAGGTGTGGCAAAGGTAGCATTTACTTGTGAGTTTCTCAGAAGGTCGGCTAAAGCTTGAAAAGGTGCTGCTAAGTCAGGAGTGGTTATGGTGTTTGTGTTTGTGGCTAGAGTTTCACAAGTGTTATTTCCAGTAGGGTGGCATGGTGAAGTGTCAGTGTTGTTGTTTCTGGTTTCTTGAGGATCTTCCATGGTTGAACCCTCTAAAAAGTGTAAGCTTTTGAATCAAGAAAGGAAAGCCAATGTGGCCATTCTCAAAGAAAGAAGAAAAAATAGTTGTTTGAGATCAGGAAAAGTTTTTCAATAGATTTTCTACAGACGACTCCAATTTGATAGGCCTTGAACCTAACAACTTTTGACCTCATTTAGTTTGGAATGGACTTGATTGAATATTCGAAGGGTGCCTGCACAATAATCAAATATGAGCTAAGAGGGTCAGGCCTTAAGCCTGGCAATGACCCTCTGACGCTCAAGTCATTAATGGGCTTGTAATACATTAGGCTCTAAGGAGCCCTTTGAACATAATGGATTAGGGTTTCTGGATTGTTCAGGATTATGATTGTATACCTTGAAATGTTTGACTTTATAGCATATTTATAGTGTTTGTGAGATTCCTTTGGACACTTGTCTTATTGTTTAAAGTGCTAAGTGGAGGAATCTGAACAGAGTAGCGTGTGGTCTCTAAGTGAGAGCATGACATGTGTTCCACACTAACTGAGGACACATGTCTAGGGGAATATTCTATCTGATCGGCGAAATGGGTCCCACTCAAGGGGTCACTTCTGCATAAAGCATACTGAAGCACTCCATTCGTCAGCTAGGGTTGGGCCCGACCTTCCTAGGCCGTTTTATTAGGAGCTCTCAAGTTCCTTGGCCCTTTAATCTTTCTTATTCTGACCCCTATCAACATTATTTATAAAAGGAAACTCGCTTGAATTGTTATTTTTGAATGTGTAAAAATACTTGAAAAAAAATCACACATATTTTGCATTATTTAAAATTTTATTAATTATTTAATTAATTTCATAAATTTAACATTTTTTTTGTCAATACAAATTTAACAATTAATTTTAAATTCTATTAATTATTATGTGTAATTAATTTTTATTTATTAACTAAATCATTCAAATAAATAGAAGAATATTTAATAATTTTAAAGTATAACTATTTGATTTTTTTAATCAATTTTGATTTGTTTATTTTTTATTATTAAATTGTCATCAAATTCTTTTTAGTCAAATAAACTCTTTTTTATTGTTTTATTTTCATTTTTAAACAATAATGAAATTCTATCAAATAAAATGATATCATAATTATTTTTAATAATTGATTGATTACCCACATATCACATGTAAGAAAAAGATTAATTTTAATTAAGTGAAGGCAAAAGGATAAAATTTAATATGACAAATTTATAGATATGTGTATTTAAACTTGTGTGGGCCAAATGCCCGGAAAAAACTTTGTAATATGATAACCAGATCACAAAACGAAAGCTAAACAAAATCAAATTCTAAGGATTGTTTAGCATCGTTTTTTGTTTTTCTAAAAACAAAAATAATATTTTAAATATTAGAATTTGTTATTTTTGATTTTCTATTTTTAAATTATTTTTGGATAAATATTAAATAAATTATTAAAAAATATATATTTTTAATAATATTTGTCATAATTTTATTTTAAAATTTGAAAATTGAAAATCACAATGATACCAACAGATAACTATTTTTTTTTATAACTAAATAGATAAAAGTAAAAATTGTTGCTTCCATATTAATGTATAAGTTCACATTTATATGGAACCTGGAATAATTAAACGTAGATAATCACCATGATAAAATGTAGTTTAAATTAATGAGAATGCAATAAAAGGATAGCTTGCAGAAAAAAAATAAAAAATAAAAATAAAAAAGAAGGTTCGTTGATTGAAAAAACACTATAACAAAAGCTTGGGCACATATCACAACTTAGAATTTAGATTAGTTTGCCAATTGCATCAATATGGTAAAAGAATTATCCAGCCTACCAAATTCTTTACAATTAAATTATTGATTGACAATACGTACCCTTCATCAATAAGCGACAACAACTGCATAATCTTATGCCTTTTGCTTGGATTTATTATTTGACGGTTTATCTAGAAGCGGAAGAATCCCAATTTTACTACTCTGGTTTTTGTAAAGAAATGATGTATAAAAATTTGACGTTTAGAATTTGAATTGCTGTCGGGGTAAAATTAACAAAAAGATGATGCATACTATATTATTTTCATATAATAGACAATGATAGCTAGTCACCTTATGCAATACCAGTTAATCACAAAAAAACATATCGCTTGATTCTCTAAAGAAGACACTCCGATACTTAATTAAGTTTGAGGAATAAGAATAATAGAAAAATATAAAGTCTGACTATAACATTAATATGTATCCCTAGTTTTTCAAGAATATTTATAATGTTTAATAGTATACTTTGAATAGGAAAGAAATTCTCTAATCATGGTAACAAATAAGGGTAAATTCTTAAATTCTTAGATCTAAAATTTATCTTTACATATATCAAATAAGGTAAGTGTATCGATAGCTCAGCCCGTCTAAGTGTTGAACCGAGCTATCTTCTCAAGTAATTAGGTCTCAACTCGAGGTGAAGGACTACGAGTCTCTTACTATATGGCAACCTTGGGTCACTTGGGTCGGCCGTTTTGAGCCTCACGTCATCACATGTCTTGGATAACAGATTCAAAGCTTTTTATCTTATTGCCTCTCTAGCCTGCTCCTTATAATATTGTTGTCCTTTCACAACGTCACTTTATATTTCGCATCTATTCAATTCTCGTGCACTAACAACTTTGTCTCTTCGAGTTCAATGCCATCAGACTTCTTTATAATCATGGCATCTCCTCAGTTCTCACCTATAGATTCTCTTCTTTTATAAAGGCTCTCACTTTTTAAATTCTTTTGCTGCTTTCTACATTTTTCTTTCCATTTTCTTCCTTTATTCTTCATTTACTCTTTTCTGGTAAAGCTTCTTTCACATTACTTGTTCTAGTAAGTAATTTCATCTTTTTCTATTTATTATTTATATCATTTGAAATATTTCCCTCGTCGGTAAAATGAGTTCAGCTTATTCTCAACTCACCCTAAACAATAGTCCCCTCGCCAAAACTGATAACTCTTTACTGATGGTTCAAAATCGTGCCTCTTCTTCTTTGTCTTCTAACTATGAGCCCATTAACAATTTCATTAACAGAAGGACATGGCACCCCTTTGTCAATCCATTACTTCTTATGCCTTCTCACTACAGCCGCCCGATTCTCTAAGATGAAGATGAAGAGGAGGAAGCAATGAAATCATGTCTAATCGTCCTTTTCCTATTTTCCCCATACTTTATCTTCTGATGTTCTTATAGTTTGGCCAAGCGCCCCTGGTGTTGCTTGTGACTTGGCCTTTATTCCAATTTCTATTTTTGTTTTGACAATTGCTTCTATCTTAGCCAGTGTCTTCTTTTTCTATTGTTATAATTGCTAATGATCTCTAGAAAATCAGTAGAGTATATGAAATTCTAGATGACCACAAATGGACTCTTTCTAGCCCCAACGTCCAAGCTAACCACCAATTTCAGGATGGCACAAGGATGGTTTATGAAGATGCCATGTATTTTGGCTTGAGGTTCCTTTTGACCTCTTTGGAGAAGGGCTTTCTTAATGTCCACTAGGTTCCCATCATCTAATTACATCCAAATGCTTGGAAGGTTTAGCGATGTTGTCAAATATTGTCCTATCTATGCGCAGCATCTCTTTGAGCCATAGGGAATTTAGGGCATTGTACAAAGTCATGTCGATTGCTTAAAATTCAGAGTTCGTCCACTTCTAGGATGAAGGTGGTAAACTTTTTTAAACTGACAACTTCAGTCTAGAATTTTAAGGAAACATTCTTATTGGTATCCCACCCTGATCACACCAAGACACTTGTAGCCAAGACTAATATACCTTTATGTCAAAGGAAGAAGGGGTTGCGCTCATTGATAATCCTAGAGGCAGAGCATCCTGGCCAGATTTGTGAGATTGGGTTCTAAATAACAAATTCTACCTTGTAGGAATTGCCTCGGATGACTTTCCCATGGAAGCTCCCTCATCAAACAATGGTACTTTGAGGAGGTGTTTGATGAGGAATCCAGATCAATTTTGATCTTGTTAACCATTATTCTTCATGGATATATTATTACTTATTATT
>CAOJBK015402915.1:0-10328 GCA_948294925.1 Codiaeum variegatum
GTCGCTAATGTGTCGTTATTAATTAAAATATTACTGACCCCTTAATTTAAATTACTGACCCGAAAAATTATGTCAGTAATTACTGACCCAATTTTTTGGTCAGTAACAGGTCAATAATTAATTAAAAAAATTACTGACTCCAAAATTGGATCAGTAATTACTGACCCAATTTTTCAGATCAGTAATTTTTTTTTTACTGACTGAGGATATACTGACCATGAATCGGGGTTAGTAAATGTATTACTAACCCCAAAAATTTTTTTATTGACCCCGATTCGGGGTCAGTAATTTTTTTTGTAGTGTTTAATGCATTTGTAATTTAGAGTCGGTAGAATTTTTTGTTACAATTTAGGGTTTGTGTTTCAATTTGTTAGCAAAATAAGATTTTCGCTTATTTTCATCATACATGGCATCATTTTTCACTTGACACGTATATGCCACATCGGATGAAAATGTACGGAAACTCTATTTTATTAACAAATTAAACCACATACCCTAAATTATTACGAAAAATTTCACAGATCCTAAATTGCAAATATGTTAAACCACAAGACACTGTTTTATACTTTTCCCTAAATGATATTATATTCTTGTATCATTAATTAAATAAGCTCTACCCAAGTTGAGATCTAAATCAAACAACAACACACATTTTTTATGATTCTCATTTTTTTTTTGGTTTTTTTTTCCACTATTAATTTTTTTTTTAATAAAATGACAACTTTGGTGTTCAAACTTGTCATGGTTATTCAATTTAGCATATGGCTCAATCATTCAAATGGTTCCATTGAGTGCTTGTACTCGATAAAAAAAAAAACAAATTTGTGTCTTTACCGATTATATTGTAGGTAAACTCTTAAAAAAATATTGGACTATTGTGTGTGGTGCGGTCTACCGTTTATTATATATGGTCTACTGGTAATTGTGTGTAATTTAAGAATTATTATGTGTAGTCTAGTTATAATTTTGTATGGTCTATTGGTTATTAAGTGTGGTGTACTGGTGATTGTGTATAGGTTATTAATTGTTATGTGTAGTCTAGTTGTGATTGTGTGTAGTCTACTGATTATTATGTGTGGTATCATGTTAATTGTGTGTAGTCTACTTATTATTTTGTATAGTATAGTTGTGATTATGTGTGATCCACTATTTTTATAATTTATTTTTAAAAGTATTTTATATTTTAAAAATAAATTATATTGTAAAAAAGTTTGATTTTTATTAGAGATTAAATGTATATTTTAATGATTAAAATATTTTGCTTTATTTCTTTAGAGTAAAATAATAAATATATATGTATTGAATTGGATTTATTATTATTATTATTATTATTTAAAGAAGATTTATTAATTGTTTAAAAAAACTCATAAGTGATTTAAAATAAAAGCTAATAAGTTGTCTTTTTTTTTTTTAAAGGTGAATATGATATGAGGAAAATATGGTGTGGGGTTCTTTACTGTAAAAGAAAAATAATATTTTAGTTTAAATTTATGATAATCATTTTTTTTTCTGTTTTTGCACTAAAACTTCAAATGAGCAAATACTAAAACTTTAAATGAGCAATTTATAGTATGTAATGGTTTTTGAATAAAAAAAAGTACAGTACGTAATGGTAGTGTTTAGTATTTACGTGTCATCACTGCACCAGTGATGGTTTAGGACTGACAAATAACTTAAGAAAATGTGAGAAACTCATTTCAGTCAAAAGGTCATAAAATAATATTTAAAGTCGTATTATACTGGATTTGCTACATCAAATTACACAAACAAACAAGTCAAACTTAACATATCAAGGTAAATAATTTTATATTAAATATATTTGGATAGTTATTTTTAAAAATGGATAGATTTGGGTCATTTCTCCATATTTATGACAACTTAGGGCTTTTTACATTTTTATTGTTATACTAATTATTGAAAAATATTACTTAAAAATACATTTTAAAAAATTTACAAATTTATGCAAAAACAAGGATTCTAAAATCTGATTATGACTATTTTAACTAGTAAATAGTGAAATCAGATTTATTTTTTTCAACTTAACTGGTGAAAATCAGAGTTTTAAAACTCAATTTTAACTAGCCAAATAAGAAAAAATAAATCCATATTTACTTATTATTATACAAAAAAAAATATTTCCAACTAAAGGAAATTACAACTTTATACATAATTTTTTATAAAAATTAATTATAACAAATTTCAAAATAATTATCATATAATTATTTTTTTAATAACCTTTTCAAACATTATAAAATTAATCATATCAATTTTTTTTCAATTTATTTATAAAATACCTCTATAAATTCTAGTAAATTAATATAAACAATTTTATAACATTAATTATACAAAAATTACAATACAAAAAACTACACTCTTAATATTTTCATAACAAACTTTACTTTCACAATAATAAACTATGAAATTTTTAAATTCACTACATTAATACCTTCGATTTACTGTAAAAAACTTATGAAATCATAATTTCATAAATATTTTTTTTATAAATTTTAATGTGAATCTCTAATATTTACTTATTTTTCAACAATATTCATTATATTTTTTAAATAAATTTTACTTTAATATTCAGGTAAAAAGCACTATTAGTTACTGAATTTTGCACTTAAGTCTATTTTAGTCATTAACTTTCGATTTGTTTCAATTTAATCTTCAATTTTTAATATTCTTGGCACTAGCACGTCACAAGTACACTTAATTCATTGGAATCTGACGTGACATGACATATATCAATACTTTGCTGACACATAACGCCACATCACATGTCACGTAATTATAAAATGAACATCACTTGCATGTCAGGAAAATAATTTCCTATTTTATTTTAAAATAATTTTTAAAAAAATTAAAAACTAGAACCAGTAGGAATTAGACACATGTCCTCTTAGGTGTTAAGGACCAAATTTAAGTCTGGAGAAGAATTCGATGTTCTTCAAAATTTTTATGCTTCTGTTTGATTCTTCTTGGGCTTCTGCATCTTTTAAAAATAAGGGCTTTACAAGATAAATAAATAAGGAAATGAATTTTAAAAAAAAAATTAGAAAAGTTACGGTGATACCGTTGCTTTTAATTTCATAAATGATGATGATAATTTGATTCAAGAAAAAACAATGATAATAAACTTTCAGTAATCAATAAACATTAAAAAAAGAGAAATAAAGAGGAATAAGATCACTTATAAAATTATAGAAATCGGTCTCAGCAAAATTACCTTTCACTCACAATTATTTAAAAAAAAATCAATCAATATATTCTTGTAGCTAAGATCGAGAATTTTCACTTGATTAAATCTTTGCAGTATTCATAGTGAGATGGAAACTCTTATTTAAATTTTACTTTTGTAATTGGTAGTATATATGTATATGAGTGGATTAAAAAAGAAAGAAGTTTGTGGTTTGTAAATTAACCATGTTAACAACAACAATTAGAAGTGCAAATAACAGAAGAGAACTAAATTTTGTATGAGTGTGAGAAAAAGAAACGTAAATAACAGCCAACAATTGAGAATTGGTAAGAGTTGCAGTGAACCAGTAATTAGTTAATCATGAGCAGAAGCATAAAAGTTTTGAAGAACATTGAATTCTTCTCCAGACTTAAATTAAGTCTTTAACAGTAATTATCAAAAAAAAAAATCCTTTAACACCTAACAGGACAGGTATTTAATTCCTATTGGTTCTAGTTTTTAAATTTTTTTAAAATAAAATAAATTAAATTATTTTGCACTTTACAATATTGTCTTCGCTTTTCTCTTGTAAAACTACTTCCCCCAGAAACCTTAATGATGAAATGATCTATTTTATTTTGAGAGGTAATGATTAAATGATCTATAAATAAAAATCAATCGAATGAAAAAACGAAATAGATTCAGTTAAAACAAATTAAGAATTTGTGCCTCGATCACGTCTGATATTAGTGGATTACAGGCACAACTATCTTGGCTTTTGATAGTTTAGGAACAAGGGACAGAGCCAGAGCCCAATGCAAGTAAACTAGTATACAATTTTCGAATTTTTCCCTCAACCATCTGTGGGTTGTTCAGTGGTTTCAGATTCATCAATCTTTTTTGTTCCATTTGTATCCTGCACTCCATTAGCCTTGGCATTATTTGCTTGCACCGGAGATCCTTTTTCAATCCCCATGCGCACTGAAAGTCTTTCTCGCAGTTCTTGGCAGTCGATTGCTGTGACCATCACACTCAAATTGGATCTACCCTTCCAGCAGCCAATGGCTATGGTTGAAGCATCCACCTGGATTGGGTCTGACAAAGTTTTGCCATCTGCAGACAAAGATAATAAGGTTTAGTCACAAGTTTATGTGCAGATTATGATAAGATAAATTATATTTTACCTCTTAAAACTATCACACAGCAACCCATCATTAGGTTTGATGCCTTCTCACCAAATTCAGCGTCAACAAAGTCCATGAATTTAACAGTTTTGTACTGCAAAAGATGCATGAAGTCTACTGGAGAAGCCCAAAGGATCTGTTTATTGATGTGAGGAAGAATTACTGGCAATCCTTCAGATGATATCCGAAAGGCACATGAAGCAGTTGTACCTTCCCTTGATGTTTGTCGTTCCTTTAAAGGAGAAGAAACCAATTAGTCAATTAAAAAATTCTTAGATAAATCAGGTTAGCTAGCATTTTTCACGGGATGTTCAGAGACAGCAAGGTTTGGCGAGTGATGCATTAAATAAAATAAGTCTAGCAGAATTTGGGGTTATAGATTATGATCTTTGAGTTGGTCAAATTATTTGGGATAAGCACCAACGAGCCAAAGAGGATGAAAGCAGGCAAACATGCTGCAACCATGCCTGTTAACAGGATATACAAAATGGAAGAAATGACAAAAATAGCATATACAGTCTACTTACAAACATCTTCAGGCCGACTGAAGATATCTTAAGTTGCTGGCCAACAAGGAGATTCAGCTCAAGTACATCCTTGACTGACTTTGAGACATAGTAAATTCTCTTCACATGATTATTGTCACTGTTTCTGCATATTAGGTGACCATCAAATGGAAATGATTCGTCAATACCATAGAAAGCCTTTATACTACGGATGATAGCTTCGTCTTTGAAGAAAATAACAGGGTCAACCCCTTTCCATTTCCCTTGAATTTGCAACTTTCTCTTCCCCACAGCTTGCCCAGATAGAGTCTCCCCATTAACCAATACCTGGGTTTTATCTGAATCATTCATTTCAGATGTATTACAAGAACCAGGATCAGCAGCCTCGTCTGCTTCATTCTCAATTAAATCAGCCTCTGAAGCTGCTTCAGAAATTTTTTCTGATGCAGCATCTCCTGAGTTTAGCTCCAGCCCATTGGTATCTTCAGTAACCTGATCTGATAAAGTTTCTTGGACCACATCTTTTTTAGTTAATGTATTTTGTTTCCGATTGAGTTTCTCTGGAATGACTGCAGTCAAATGATATGTCAGACACATTATGATAGATGCCTACCATATGAAGCACAAGCACGCGAGATATTGAGGGAAAAAAATTATAGGTGGAATAGTAGTGCTTCAGAATCTACAAATTACAGTTTGAGAACTGTAAGCAGAGTACCAACATAAGAAGGGAAAAAAAGAAGGGTAATGTGATGGAAAGGCAAATAAACAATAGCAATATTCATATTATTCCATAAGCCTTGCAATATCAATGAGCCAACCTCTGGTATTCTTAACAACATTATGGAGCTTCAATAATTATGTTACCTGGCAAAGGAGAGAGTTTGTGCAGAACAGCAATGAAAAAGGCCCCACTGTTCTGATCATGGGGCAATATCCTCATGCAACGTTCTATTGGGAGATCAGCAGAAACTTCCTCATTTAAGTCCTCTGTTGAAATCACAGCTTCCTCCATTGTCTCATCAGAGTTCACGTTACCACAATTTTCAAGCTTATTGTCCCCATCTGCCGAGGCAGCATAGCTTCTCCCAGAAGGAAACATGCTGGGAAGAATCCCATATCTGCGAAATTTGGAGACGTCTTTGTGGGAGGATAACCAGATACCCTTGTCAAGTACCTGTGAGCACAATAAATAAAAAAGACATATGCCAATATGAATCCAAAAGCAAAATTAGCAGTTGATTGACATGCCAATAAAAGACAATACTGCCAACCCCACCCCTGCCATTATCTTAAGAGGAAAAATATACTTGATTGACATGCTCTTAGGAAGCTATTAGCAGTTCACAATTAGCAGTTCATTTAAGATATAGAACCAAACAAATCAATAGATGCTATATTAAACCTAACTAAACCCTAGTCTCAAACTAATTAAAGGCTGCTTCACTGTCAGAGGTGATAACAACAATGATTATTGCCTCAATTAAAATGTGGTAACTTGAAAAACAGGGAATATTTAATATACTGAAGTATACGTTGTATATTAAATGGATAGCAGTACGGGTGTAATCGATCCAAGTAGAGCTCAAATATTGGCTACTCGAGCTCGAGCTTCGTCTCAATTATCAAGCTCGAGCTCAAGCCGAGTTTTGAATAACTCAAACTCGAGCTCGAGCTTAATCAAGTCAAGCTTGAGCTTAAGTGAGCAAGAGAATAATTGAGTCAACACAGTATCAAGCTCGACTCAACTCGATTACATAAATTTTCAAAAAAACTCGAGCTCGACTCAATTCGATTATTTAAATTTTCAAAACTCGAGCTCGAATCGACTACTTAAATTTTCAAAGAAACCCGTGCTTGACTCATTAAAATGATAAATATTAATAACATATGAAGGGTAAAATCATAAATATAAAAAAGCTCAACTAGGCTCGCGAGCTTATCGAGCTGAGTAATAAAGAGTTTGAGCTAGACTCGATTAACTACTCGAGTAGCTCAAGCTCAAGCTAGACTCGATTAAACCGAGTCAATTGAGTAATTTTTGAGTCGTTCCCAAGTAACTCACGAGTAGACTTGACTCACTTACACTCTCTTAGATAGCAACTTCCAAGATAGAAGTATGTAATTAGACTATCTAGTTACTCTATGTTTAGGTAGTCAAGCTTTAGCAGCTTCCAAATGCATTCAGTAACACATGCTCTTAAAACAGATACTATGAGACTAGAAGTATGTGTGTAGACTTCCAAGTTACTTTAGTTTGCATCTAGATCATTTCTCAAAGATCTTGTAGGATTTCCTGGAAAGGAAGCCTAATATGTCTTCATGAAAAGCTTGGATGGTTATAATAAATGTAAGTTGAGATTTTAGTATTATCAATAGATCAAACAATCCACAAGGAAGTTTAGAAGGCAAGCACCCCTGTCACTGATCATTGTTAGTTTCAAACTTAATATTTTCAACACATGCTCCCTTTGTCCCACAAAGATTGTCCTCCATGTGAGGGTTAAACTAATATCCAATTGTCAAAACTAACAAGTTCATGAGATTCCCATTTAACTATTTGAATATTAATTTCACATTAATAAACACAAAATGGAAGGTTGGTTCAAAACTTTGAAAAAAGAAACAAAAGGCCATAATGCTCCAAAAGGAGAAAGATGATCCATGAGAGGAAAATCCTTATTGGAAGTGAAGCATATTTGATAACACTGGTAAATGATAATTGTGAAACTAGAGTTGTACAAAGAAGACAATTAAAATACTCTTAACTAGTGTCAAAGGCATCATAACAAGCTTCACAGCATTGCTTTGGTTCAGACATACTCTGGAGAACATAATAGTTGTCAACAATATCAAATGAACATGCTTAATATCAGCAAGTTGTGAAATAAGTAAAAAAAAAAACAATTCCATAAGCATCATCTCAAAATAACAATGTCCTCAGAAACTATGCTAAGCCTAAAACATTAACATCTACATAATTAGGATGCCTACTATTCACTAGAAAAACTTCAGAATGAATAACAAACCTTCCATTTTCTTAGACCTGGCCGGCGAATAAGTAGAGGAAGCTCACTGGAGATGTCAACCAGTTCAACAGACCCTCCACACTTTCGTAAAATCTATGAAAATTGGGAGGGGGTGTCAAAAATCGGTAAGACTTGACAGTCAAACAATTACGTAACAATTAACAAAAAGCACCCCAATAAGCATATATATGATAACATTTTCCAGAGACTGATAAACTACCTCAGCAACAACAGCTTCATCTTCAACTGGATTCATGGAGCAAGTAGAGTAAACCATTCTTCCACCAACTTTAAGCACAGATAATCCTACAGATATCAATATACACATCTCAGTCTGTCATTTGTTTCAATATGAAACAAATTCTATCAATTTAAAAGTCCAACTGTGGAAAAGAAAGTCTTGGCCAATCAAAAAAATAGAAGAAGGTACCTTACAATCCATAAATAAATGGTCAAAAAGATTTAGAGTCCAACATAAATCTAATACTTGTTACTAAATAAAAGTTGGATTAGAAGCCAGAAAAAAAATCAGTTATAAGCAAAAACAGTCACATCAGTAAACTAGCAAAGTACAACATATAAAAGAATTATTTGATTCTCAATCAGCTTCAATTAAACTCTCATCAAAAGTTCAAGGAAAACATTAGATGCTCAAAACTACTCATCATTGTATGTCAATTGAATACCAATTCAAGTTAACACCGAATAACTCATAGCATTGATGAATACCAGTTCATTTGAGCTCACAACAAAAAGAATGTTTGTAAATATCAGAAGCACAGTGGTCAGGGAGACTCACTAAAAAGCCTCAGTTAGCACAAGTTGCTTGGTTTGAGGTAGATATAGCATAGCTATGGATGAAAGAACAAATCGCTGTACTCCCTTATTCAGGATTTGCATATGCAAAGCCCTTGTACAACCTACTCTTTTCTATATTCTCTTGTTCTTTTATTAACATAGCTGCAGCTACAACACATGAATGATTGTTCATTGCCATCAAAGAACCATAAAAATTTGTATGCTAATTCCTTTAATAAAAGCCAAATCGTACACTACTGAACATAACAACCGAGAGGATTCCCTGCCTAAACATAATTTGCCAACAAGAAAATTCCAGCCACCATTCTAACCTGCCATTCACCTTAGTCTGACCAAATAGATTTACTGTTAAAGGACAAATACAAACCCCAAAACCAGTCTTCTCACGGTCCAGAAATTAAAATCTTAGGTAGTCTAGCCCTTAACTCACCATAACAAATCAACACAAATACAAATGGGATGATGTACGAAGATAAAATTTTTGGCAATTTACTTGTCAAATTTCAGCATCAACCAATAAACTGATATTACATGACTCATGTTACAGCTGGTGCTTATGAATCCTAGAGTAGCAATAATTTTTAGAAAATTTGAAATATTCAACAGATACACACTATTAACAAATTGCCAACAAGAAAAGCCATAAAGGATAGATAAATACTTAAAGATTGTAGGGAAAGTGTAATCAAGGGTTTCTAATTAAGTTACCTCGCATTGCTATCTGAACTTGTAGGCTATGCAGCCCATTGCCCATCCCTGAATTCCTGCATAGAAGGGAACACATCTATTCCATTCTGAAGGGAATACAATTAGAAATTCTTATTCAAGAAAGCATCATTCTAACCATTTCCTCCACATATCAGGAGCTTTGCGAAGGGTGCCATCACCACTGCAGGGAACATCACACAAGACACGATCAAAGAGAAGTTGACTGATGGGAGGCTCAAATTCAGTTTCAGAAGCTCTGTTGCAATTTTTGTTGACACGGCAGCCTGGGAATTGTTGGGCTTCATTATTAGTGACTATTAAGTTTGCAGTGCACATTCTCTTTGTTTGGTGGATGAGAAGATTACATCTTTGCACATCAAGATCATTTGCTATAATCTAGACACGAAAAAAAAAAAGAAAATGATGAATTAATTTCACAAAAAAGGCGATGACTGAGGATTGAGGAAGGCCAAACTATACCACTACATAAACATTATCAGACAAAATTACTTGGAGGTTCCAGGTATCATTTCACATTAGGTTAAAGATAAAATTATGCAAAATAGAATCATGGATACATACATAAATAAATACACAAAGAGCAGAATCTAAAGGTTTTTTTTTGTTGGTTTACAAGAAAGGATTTTTTATTGATATTTACAAATGGATGGATTGGAGAAAGGTCACCTTATGGTGAAAATAAAAACCAGAACAAAGTTACCTTGAAGGAACCATAAGTTAAGAATGAGAGAAGTAAACAGTAAGAATAAAACAAACCATTCCATCAGGCAATGATCCTGGTTTTGTTGATTGATACATAATCTCCAGCAACTGGAATGTTTTTGAGCCTGGTGCAGCACACACTGAAAGAAGGCCAATGCTTATATTAGGAATGGGTCTACAA
>CAOJBK015403147.1:0-12051 GCA_948294925.1 Codiaeum variegatum
CGTCTTTCAAACCCGAACTTCAAAATAATTCTTTTTAACCTTGGATTTCAATTAAATTCTTGAAAACAACTGAAAACACTTAGAACAAACAAATCAAATTCAATTTAAAGCACAAAACCGTCAAGAAAATGAGATATATTAGCATAAATTATCAATTATTAGTATGCATGAAAATTTATGTTAGATGAATACACGGGCATGCCAAATTATGCAAATGACATCCATAAAGTGATAAATATAAGCGATTTTTCCTGGGGTCCTTCCTCTAGACCACTTCAGGTCCTAAGGAAGGCACAACACCCCAAAGAAAGTAGTAAAATTAATACAATGAAAATCGATAAATAGGGGATCTTCCCTCCAGTCTTATGATCTGGGAGGAGCACACATTCTCCAAAACCATTCATCACATAGAACAATAGCAACATAAACACAATGAACATATAACAGCCAAAATATACAAAGGCATACAGAGCAAAAATGCAAATAACAAAGATAATAATAAAAATAAATAGAAACAATAAAGAAAATAATTTTTAGAGTTGGAATCGTAGAAGGCTTATCGGCTTATCCCTTTGAATGGGAATCAAACCCCACGTCATTCTCCCTTCTCGCGAAGGGCTGGGGTTGTTCTGATAACAATGGGGTGGTTTGGATGTTCAGTAGCTAATTGATTTTATATTTGTAAAAACAATTAACTGTATAGGTTATTAATCAATTCTGAACTTGATTAATGAAAAATAAATTTTGATTATGTGTTGTACCTAACAAATTTAGGGTTTGGTTGATTTTAATTATGAAAATAGTTTTTTATAAAATATTGCCTTAGTCTGAAATAAAGGGCTTTAAATGAATGATTTAGGAAGCATGCTTTAGGTTTAAATTAAATGGCTTAAAATAGTAATTTGATTTAAGGAAAAAACAATACTATACCGTATTTACCTTTTTGTGTGGTTTGGGAATTGGAGATTCTGATGGTTTGATGAAGCCAAAGCGGGTCTCTGTTATGTTCGAAGAGCGTTGATTAAGTGTTTGAACTAGATTGAACATTGACTGATTGAATTGATCATCTATAACATCTGAAATTGGGGTGTCTGTTGTCTGAAAGGTGCATTTTGGAGGCTCTAATTGATGTAAAATTGTGTAAACTGATGTCTGGTGAGTGTTTATAAAAGTGTTATGTAATCTGGAAAAAGTTGGTAAAAAGGCCCGAACTCGACTCTGTTCTAGAGGGTTTGATTGATGTAAAATTGTGTAAAGTGATGTTTAGTGAGTGTTTGTAAGAGTATTTTGTAATTTGGAAAAAGTTGGTAAAAAGGTCCAAACCTGGCTCTGTTTTAGAGGGTCGAATTTATAGAGAAACGAATAAGAAAATCCTAAAACTGAAAGGCGAGTGCGTCACATGCTCCACGTATGTGTGTGGGCCTTCACGCATGTGTGAAGTGCTTGGCGCACATGTCTATTAGTTCTAGGCTTGGGGTTTTCCTAGGCCCAATTTTCTAGGTCTGGTTTGATTTAGTCCAATTCAATTTTTTAGGCTCTCTAGGCTTGTCTGAAGTTCGATTTGAGCCTGGTCAGATCTGTTGGGCTCATATTGATTAGTCAAATACAAAGGTTCCAAAATGAGGGTTCACAAGGCTCCATCAAAGTACAATTTCCATGTTTCATTTTGTAAAAGTAGAATGTCCTCATCGGGAAACTTAAATTCTTCCTAATGTTCATCAGTTGGGGCAGTAGCCAGTTGATCGACGATGACACTACCCTTGATGGCTTTCCTTTGACATATTTGAGGCCGTAGGCTACTAGGATTTCCATCCATCTAGTCATCTTGTTGTCTAGGACAAGCTTCTCTATAAGATACTTTACCATACTTTAGTCAGTAAGGACATATGTGATGTATGCCCCCAGATAGTGCTACAGTTTGTAACATGCCTATACTAGAGCCAAGCAAAGTTTTTCAATATACTTGTACTTGAGCTCGTGAGCCAGCATTCTCTTACTTGAGTAGTAGATGGTATTCTCCTAGTGAGAATCTGGGGCATTTAGTGCCAGCATTGCCCCCATGGCTTCTTTAGTGATAGTTAAGTAAAATAATAATGGTTGACCAAGTCTATGAGGTTGTAGAACTGGTAGATTCAATAATACTTCTTAATATGTTCAAAGGCTTTCTGACACTCCTCAATCCATTATTTAGATGAGTTTTTCTTGAGTAGGTTTAATATCGGTCCATAAGTTCTTGTTAAATGTTGGATGAACCAATTGATGTATTAAAGATGACCCAGAAAGCCTTTTATATCCTTTTCAGTTCTAGGAGGTGGCATGTCTAGAATAGCTTTGGATTTGGCCGAATCAACCTCAATACCTTTCTTAGTAACCATATAACTTAGGAACATTCCAGATAAGGCTCCAAATGCAAATATGCATTTGTTGGAATTTAGTTTGAGATTATATTGTCAAAGTCTAAGGAAGAACTCCTCAAGTGCTTGCAAGTATTGTTTACCAGTAAGACCTTTAGTGATCATGTCATCAACAGAGACCCTACTTCTTTGTGCATCAAGTCATGGAAGACTGTGGTAGCCATTATCTGATAGGTGGCTTTAACATTTTTAAAACCAATGGCATTACTCTATAACAATAGGTGCCCCATTCGGTGAAAAAGCTATCTTTTCCTTGTCAGGAGGATGAACCAAGATCTGATTGTACCCCGCGACTAGATCGGTTAAGAAAACCATCTCTGAACCAGCTAGTGCGTCGACTAGAAAGTCTATGTAGGGTAGTGGGAAATCAATCTTATGGCATGCCTTGTTTAAATCTCTGTAGTCCACACACATTCTGACTTTCCCATCTTTTTTCGGTACTAAGACGATGTTTTCCAACCAGGACATTGATTGGTTCAATGAAGTTATGAGAGAGTTGCTTAGTTACCACTTCCTTGATCATAATAAACCAGACTAGTTTCATATGCCTGAGCTTCTGCTTGACAGGCTTGCAATCTGGATAGGTCAAAATATTATAGATGACAATGCTTGAATCGAGACCGGTCATGTCGTTGGGCTTCCAGGCGAAGTAGTCTTCGAATCACTTGATGGCAGACTCAGTGTCTTATTTGTTTGAGCATGCATATGCAATGTATGTATTTTTTAGGTATGTCATGAGCGCTAGTTTTTATGGGCTCTTTAACTGCATCTTTTACTTTGTTTATTATTTTATTCTCTTTTTATGATTTACTGAGGCCGGGTTCATTAGTTGGAACATCAAAAGAAAATAAAGAGACAAGCTCGTAATAAGAAAACTTGGTAGTCTTATTGGTAGAAATTGGGGATAGGTCTACGGTTACATCAAACTCATAATTAAAGCCCGATGGACTAGTTACAGTAGCATTAGACTCATAAGAGGATGGAGAAGAAGAAGATGAGGACTCAGACTTAGTACTAGACTCATACTCAGCCTCTAACTCAAATTCAATAGCTGTAATAGGATTGTTCTCATAACGTCAGTTCTTCAACTTTCCAATGGTAGGCTTGATCAAAGTGGAGAGCTCAGTCTTCTCCTTTTTATCTGTTAAAATAACTATCTCATCAAATAGACTAGCTTTCATGTTTTCCTCATAGTCATTACCCAAAAAGTATATAGGCTGGCAGTCTTTATCAGTCAGCTTTACATTAAAGAAGAGTTTGAAACCATGAATTCTAATGCTAGTCATAGGGAAAATCCATGGCTCGGGAAAATCATAGTAAGGAACTGTCTCTTCCTCTTTGACAAAGTACCCATTTAGTGTCTTAAAATAAGGCCTCATTAGGATTTCAGCTTCTCTCCCTTACTTAGTCATTGCAGACCTGTCTCTGGCTTTGGAATTCTCTTCCTCAATCTCGTAGAAAATTTAAAGTCATTGAAGGACTCGACTCCTTGTTGATTTTTCCCAAGGCCTAGACCAGGAAAGTAGGCCATGTGCTTTATGATATTCCCAATCATTAGGTTACAGTATGGGTCAAAGTCCAGAGCAATTGCCTCTTTCAAATTCTCAGTGGTGTGAATGAAATGGACAAAAGAGAAGCTGGATAAAGGATATGCCAACAACTCAAGCTGGATTTCCAAGATGGGAACTGTGTCTAGGACCTCAGATTTTCTAGACAGGTCAGCTTTGATGGTAACAATTCCATTCTTCAGTGTGAACTTAACCTATTGATGCAGAGTTGATGACACAACTTTAGCTTGATAGATCCAAGGTCTTCCCAAAAGCAAATTGAAATAGGATGGTACATCAATGACTTGGAATGGTACTTTGAAAGTGGTTGGACCCATAGTGACGGTCAGAGTTTCCAGTCCCAGAACTTCTCTCTTTAAGTTGTCATAAACCCAAACAATTTGGTTTGAAGGGGTGAAATAAATAGAACTTAACCCCAAGTAGCTTGTGACTTTCAGGGAGTAGACATTAAGTGCAGACCCATTATCAACTAGAGTTATAGGGACAGTCTCCTCTCTTGTGATTATAATGATGTAAAGGGCATCATTGTGTGGTTCCTCATGTGAGTTGTCATTGTCTGAAAAGGAAATGGATACCACCTTTTGGTAGCACTGGTAATGGAAGTGACCAAAGCTTCAGGAGAAATGTCTGTTAGAGTCTGGCATTGGCTCAGTGCCTTACAAAGAGCTTGGCAGTAAGGATAAGAAGACATAAGCAGACTCTATATGGAAATGTTTGCCTGGGTCTTCTTCAACTATTTGAGTATAGGATCCTCTTTAAGGTCAGGAGTCCCTTTGGATTGAGCCATTGGCTGGCTTGTAGATGAAGGAGTAAGATATGCGTAATGATCCTCCCACTTCTGGTAATAGCATCTATTTCTTCACCCAAATGTCTCTGATCAATGATAACACATCAACAGTCATTATGGATTGACCTCCCTAAGGAAAGTTGGCCAATCAAAGGTGAGAAATTTGAAGAGAACTTCTATAAGGAAGATTGGCCCCCTTCAGTGTAGTGATAATTGCTCAGAGGTTTAGCATCAGAAATAAGGTGTGTTGAATCCCCTTTTTCAAACTGATTAAGGATTGCATTCACATTATGTTCTAGGAGGGGGTTTATGCCAATGTTTACGGTAGATATGAGTAGATCTTTGGCATCAATTAAGTCTTGAATCTTATGTCTGAGGGCCTTATAGTCGCCAGTTTTGTGGCATGGCCCTTGATAGTAGTCATACCTTTCAAACATGTTAAAACTCTTTGGTAAAGGATTTGGAATGGGCTTGGGCTCTAATGGTAAGAATGCTCCCTTCTCCAAGCATTGTTTCAAGAGATAACTTATTGTCAATCCCCTCAAATTGGCAAATTCCCTTCGTTGGATCTGAAGGGATTTGCGGGCTAAAATTGCATTGACCCCACCTTCTTTCTAAGTACTATTGGTTTTCTTGAAACGGGAGGACGAGATCTGAGTTTCATCCTTGATGAGGCCAGATTCAACCCCATCTTTCAGGCAAGTACCAACATTCACAAGTTCTTTGAAATCGGGAAAGTATTGTGTTATCAACTGGACTTGGTACACAAGTAGCAAATTCTTGACAATGATGAATGTAGAAATGTTCTAAGTCAATCTATTCTAAGTCAATTGGTATTTTTACCATTTTGGAGGCTTTCTTCCTCCATCTAGTGATGAATGCAGAAGGTTCCTTTAGGCAACTGCTTAGTTGTTTTAAGATCTCTTTTCTTAACATCAATCTCTTCATTATAAGAATATTGTTTTACAAACTCATTACATATGGACTTCTAGGGTTGTTTCTTAGAATCCTCTAACTGAATGAACTAATTTAAAGCCACACCAGTAAGTGAATATTGGAAAAGCTGAGCAAAGATCTTGCCTTCTACACCCAAAGGGCATAAAGTACCATCATAGATTCTTAAGTGAGTGTTGGGATAGGTAGTGCCATCAAATTTCTTAAAATTCAGCATCTAAAACTTAGTGGAAGCCTAGCATTGGGGAAGGGACTTAGTGCTTTCACATCAAGGATATTCTCTTTCCTTTTCAGAGCCTTGAGAGTTTTCTCCATTTCCTCATACTTCATCATTATTTGCAGCAGAGGATCGGTTGGTGTCGCCTTTTGGAAAGGATTTGTAGTAGGGGTAGCTGGGGTACTGTTTCCAGTGTCAGTTTGTGGATTCAGAATAATGACTTCATCAGCCAAAGTCTTCTTCCCAGAGTTAGAAGAGGTAGAAGCATGATTGGCAGGCTAGATCCCAACTTGAGCCAACATAGCTTGCATTTTACCTATAATGGTCTACTCTTGTGCTTGCATCATAGCAGAAATGGTCTCTTGTTGAGTTTTCATGGCCTCGTCTTACTTTTTCAGGATTTCAGCCAGTATGGAGGTGATGTAAGTAGGTGGAGCATTTGGTGCAGTGGTAGTGGTAGTAGGTGCAGTGGTATCAGCAGCAATGGTGGCAAGAGGTGGGATATCTCCGGTTGACATAGTGACCTTTGAACAAGAAAAGGTAGGGTATTAGCTTTTGAAAATAGGTTGGTAGCAGGTAGGTAGGTATGGAAAGGATAGCTTTTTAGAGAATTGGTTTGGAACAATTCACTTAGTCCAATTTCAGGGTTTTGGATGTCGTGATGCATGTATGCATATATGCATGAATGAAAAAGGTTTCATGATGACAGGTAATAATCAAAGCCTTTAAGGTACATGGGACCTAAGGTCAATGCTAATCATTACATGAGAGCTTGGTGGATTAAAAGTTCCCCAGTGACTAGAGGTGCGATATACCTAACCACATGCGCAACCTCATTAACCCAATCGAAAGGGTAGGATGGTACACCTTAGAGTTAGATGATTTCACTATCGGCAAAGCAGTCCTAAGGAAGGAAGCTCACTCAATGTTACTTTCTATCTGTGTTTTCCTAGAATAAGAGAGCATGTTAAGTGATGCATGAAACTTACTTCCATATAATCTTAAGCCAATATGTATTTTTATCAAAAAATAATCCACATAGTTTGCAAGTTTCCAAACGTCCCCAGTGGAGTAGTCAGCTGTAAGGCCTCATCTGAGCCCGTGGGATTTCCTAGCGTGCCTAGTTTATGACTCGCCATGAGGGGTCAGATTGTGTATGGCATCGCGGTTGTGGACAAGTTCCACATTTGTGCACTCCACATGTGTCCGTTGGTGTACACATGTGATGTGCTTAGAGTCGCCATTTAATCTTTAAGAAAATGATTTTTTCTTAAGTGATTATGAAACCATTTGTAAAACTCCATTTTAGAAAATTATTTTTACCCAATTATTTAAAAAATCTAGCTCTCGAACCATAGTTGGGTTAGAAGATTCGTGATCTGATAAAAACATTTTGTTTAGAAAAAGGTTTTCCAATTTACTAGACAATTCTAGCTTACGAAAAGTATGGTTTCAATTAAAAGTGATTTTCATGTATGCACGACATATCAGGTGCATGGATAGTTATATCATGGCGAATCATGATGCATGAGCATGGTATAATATGCATGCCAGAAATAAGCAAAACGGTAAAAGAAATGGGAAGCTAAACAGGGGTCTTTCTAGCACATCGCAGGTTCTAGAGAAAGCACACATCCCCAAATCAAAAAAAGAAAGGAAAATAAGAAATTACATATTAAAAATAACACAAGGACATGGGATCCTTTCTCCTATCTGTATGGATCTGGGAAAGACACACATTCCTAAAAAATTGATACAAATCTAGGATTGCAATTTATAATGTCATAGGCTACATTGATATTAAAAATAATGCATAATAAAATAAAAAGCAAAAATAATAAATAAAATAGAAATAAAATAAAATGGGAAAAAGTAAATGAAAATATTTTTGGAGTTGAAGCCGTTGGAAGGCTTGCCAGCGTATTCCTTTGAATGGGAATCAAACCCCACATCGTTCTTCCATTTTACGAAGGGCGGGGTCGTTCTAATAATAATGGGTGGTGGTTTGGTTAATTCAGATGCTAACATATTTTATTGATAAAATAGTCAACCGAATAGGCTGTTAGTCAATTTCAGATTTAATTGACAAAATGATTTTTAATGAAATGATTGCCTAAGTGAACATGCCTTAATTCATATTTAAAGGGCTTAATCTGATTCATGTTAAGAAAAATGGAATTTTGATAAACATGCCTTAATTCATATTTAAAGAGCTTAATTAATTCATAAATTAAAAGGAACAAGAACACTATACTCTTATTACCTTTTACTTACAAGGATTTGGAATTGGCTTCTTGGAAGGTTTGATAAACCCGATATTGTGTTCAGAGAGGATTGTTGAATATACACCTAGACTGGAGTTGTGAAAACTGAACCGTTTGACGAATCGAAACAGTTGGAAAATGGATCTGCTTTCTTAAAATTTGGCATGTTTGGATAAGTTTTATGTTAATTATGGTGTCTCGAGAGTGTTTAGGGAGGGTCTGAAGTGTAAAAATTAATCTAGAGGCATCTGAATAGTGTCTGAAAAAGCAGGTCATGAATTGTTCTGAAAGTTCAAATTTATAGAAAATCGAGTCGAAAAACCCTAGGAATCAAAATGCTTGAGCTTTAGCCAAAAGCATGCATTTTAGACCAAACGCGTGCATTTGGACCCACATACATGCATTAGGATTAAAGGCGTGCATTTTAGGCATAGTTGACTAGGCCTAGTTCGGTCTGATTCGATTCAATTTTTTGGATTTTATAAGTCCGTTTGAGGTCCAATTTGAGCACGATTTGAACCGTTGGTTTCCTATTAACATACATGATCTAATGGTATAAAAATTAGTGCATAAGTGACTGAAATAATATAGTCAGATTTATTAGTGTCCTACCTAGAGAGGACTATGTACAGTGGGCATATGCTCGGCTAAGTATATGTATTTGAGGTGACATGATTCCCTCATCTATTTTATGGGACTTTTGTGACCTTTTTGTTATGGCACTATGTGGATGACATTTGTATCTCACCCGTGGTGACGTTCTGTTACATGTTTGAGTTATGTTTATATGAGATATTTGATTTTATTTCTGGTCTATATTGCTTATTTGCAGACATATAATTTATTGTCACGTGATATTAATATCTTGTCCACTAGATTGGCATATGCATAAACTCACTGAGATAAAAGCTCACATCTATAATTTCTGATGATTTCAGGAGCTAGGGTTGGCGAGGTTCGACCTAGAGACACTTGAGCTTTTTTGTTACATATTTCTCCATCAGAAGCATGTAAATAGTGAATATAGTAGCTGATGAATATATTTGTGCAATATGATCTAGAAGCTCCATAGTATAAAAAAAGATAGAATTTGACTTATATTTCTATATGATGTATTTTATGATGTGGTGTTGTATGATATTTTGGAGACCCAGTAGGGGTTATATATGTTGAAATTCCCTTGAAAATGACTTTAGAAGTGTTATCTTCCATTTTTGTTTCAGGGGGTACGTCCCAATTTTAGGCGGAACTCCGCTAAAATTTCATTGGAAATCTAAGGATTTCTAACATTACCTTTGATAATGAACTTGAGTTGAATTTTATATCTTGAGAAATTCACAGATTTTGGGGTTCTACGGGCGTTTGGTAGACTTATGCTTACCTTTGTCCTAGGACCATCACATCTCTAGATTCGGGATGTGACACTTAGGTTCTCCCAAATCTAGCTTCTTGTAGATTGAGTAAGGCATCAAGCTTACACTTGCACCAATGTCACATAATGCCTTATCAAAAAGTTTCCCTCTAATCATACAAGGGACCATAAAACAACCAATATCCTTTTTCTTAGAAGGAGGCTTAAAGTAAAGAGCTTTTGATTCATCAACCAAAGATGCTAAGCCAAACTCCCCTATTTTCCCATTATGATTCACTACATCCTTCAAAAATGTTCCCAAAGCCGACATGTCTCTTATTGCATCTAAGAAAGGGATGGTGATTGTGATGCCCTTAAGGTAGTTGAGTAATCTCCCAAATTACTTATCCAAATTTCTCCTTATGAACCTTTGAGGAAATGGAATCTTTCTCAAATCCATTTTAGATTCTTATTTCTTTGGCTTTACTTCATCTTTCTTACCCTTGTTCACTTCATCCATCACAACTTCCTCAACCTTATTATCATCTCTAACCCTTGGACCTTGAGTAGTAGAATTTTCAACCTCCTTACCACATCTTAAAGTAATTACTTGATAAGTCTCCTTTTGAATAAACTTTGAATGGATAGGAAGTTTACCCAGGGTTTAGAATTTGAAGAGGTGGCATGTTGAGCAATTTAGTTTTATAGGATTCGATTATGAGTAGCAAGTTATTCTAGCCTAGAGTTTATATGTTTGAACTGCTCCTCACTTTGCTAGTTAACAAATATTTGGTTGTTGACAAATTTATCCATAAGGTTTTCTAGGTTAGGCCTAGTTGGGTTGGGGAAGTAGGGTTGTTTCATAGGAAATTAAGGTTAGTGAGAGCGCACTTACGTTTCTTGTACTTTATGTGGATAACTTACTATTAATTAGAAATGACATTGGAATGCTCACAAGTGTGAAACTATGGCAGTCCTTAAACTTCTTCATGAAAGACTTAGGAGAAGCCACTTACATTATTAGAATTTGCTTCTATAGAGATAGATCGAAGAGAATGTTAGGGCTTTCCCAAAGTCAGTACTTGGAAAGTGTGTTGAAGAAATTCGACATGCTGGATTCCAAAAAGGATTGTTACCGGTACAGCACGATATCCACCTTTCTAAGAAGATGTCTCCCCAGAATCCTGAAGAAGGGGAAAATATGGCTAAAGTTCCATATACTTCGAGAATTGGAAGCTTGATGTATGTTATGTTATGTACTAAGCTAGATATCGCATACTCTGTTAGAGTGACTAGTAGGTTTCAATCCAATCCAAGATTAAATCACTGGACTACGGTCAAAGCTATCCTAAAGTACTTGAGAAGGATTAAGGATTTAGTTTTGACTTATGGAGGAGGTAAGGATAGATGGTTTTATAGATTCTAACTTCCAGGAAGATGTGGATGATAGAAAGTCTATCTCATGATTTATTTTCACCTGTAATGGAGGAACAATTTTCTGGAAGAGTTTCAACCAATCAACCACTGTAGACTCCACTATAGAAGTCAAGTACATTGCTGCATCAGATGCCGCAAAGGAAGTTGTTTAGATTCGAAAGTTCGTAATAAAACTAGATGTGGTTCCCTCCATTCAGTCATTGATCCCTCACTTCTGCGATAACAATGGGCCATTACTTTAGTAAAGGAACCCATGTCTCACTAGAAATCCAAACACATTGAAAGGCACTATCATAATTTCAAAGAGATCATTAGTAAAGATGATGTAGCCATGCAGAAAATAGTGTCGGTTTAAAATACAACAGATCCATTGATTAAAGCTATGAATCAACAACAGTTAGATTTTCATCTTGAGAAGATAGTCTTATGTACTATAGTGATTGGCTCTAGATTAGTTCTAGTGTAAGTGGGAGATTGTTAGGGTTGTATGCCCTAGATCTTGTACATTATATATATTTATAATCAAAGTCCCTTAATGGAAATTTAATATATACATTTTGTTTAATGAATTCATTCGTTTTAGTGTTATATATATATATATATATATGTTCCTTAAGTCTTATGTAAGAGAATCTATAAAATGTATATATGTTCCTTAAGTCTTATGTAAGAGAATCGATTCTCAAAGAGTTTGAGAATATGAGAAACAGATTCTCTTTGCTATAGACTTTAAAGTATGTTCATGGTAATAGGATTATTTATTTGAACGTCATTAATCTGGAAGGCCATCAACTATATTGTCATCCATGACAAGTATGAGATACTTGTTGGTATAGAGGTAGTGAGTCTCATGCTACAGACATGTGATATCTGAAGGGCGAATACGGAGTTGCGCAGCGGAAGACGACACTGCTGTCCAGAATTGGACAGCACTATTGTGTGAACAGTAGCTGTATCGTTTTTTTTTTTTTTTTAATAAAACATTTTCCATGCCAAAACACTTTGACATGGTTTGGTTTAAATATTCATTAAACTCTTTAACAAATAAATAAACCAAAA
>CAOJBK015407682.1:0-44790 GCA_948294925.1 Codiaeum variegatum
CATTGAGATCGATTGTCATTTTGTTCGTGAAAAGATCCAGAAAGGCTTGATTTCGATAGGATATGTGAAAACTGGGGAACAATTGGGAGATATATTCACAAAAGCTCTTAATGGGGTTAGGATTGATTATTTATGTAACAAATTTGGGCTTGATCAACATCTATGCTCCAACTTGAGGGGGAGTGTTAAAGATATGATATGATATGATTATGTCCTTGATTATAGGGATTAGTTTCTATCTATAGCTATTAGTTTGTATATATATATATTATTGATACAAGTGAAAATATAGAAACACATTGTTTTACGATGAAGCTGAGAAAAAAGTGAATACTTTGAATGGATAGAGGATTGTCAAAAAGCCTTAGAACTGTTGAAGAAGTTCCTTACATTAGACATGGTCTTCTTCAGACTTAATCTAGGGAAAGAGACATTGATTTATATTTCTTCCTCACTATATGTTGTTAGCTTTCTGTTCCTCAAGGAAGAAGTGGGAGTCCAAAGGCCCATATATTACTTTAGTAAGGTCTTTTAAGGGGCAGGGCGGAACTATAGGCCTATTGAAAAGATGGTCCATACCTTAGTCCTATCTTGAAGAAAATTTAAAGTATACTTAAAAACTCACCAAGAGGTAATGGTGATGGACCAGCCCCTCAAAATGATCCTTCATAAGCCAAAAACCTCTTACCAGATGCTTAAATGGTCAATAGAGCTAAAATGCCATAGACTTAAGTACTATGCAAAAGAAGCCATAAAATCCCAAGCTTTAGCAGACTTTATCTCTGAATGGTCATTCTCAAATGAGAGAATTCATGTTCAAGAGGAAGAAGGAGAGGATGAGGATAAGGTGGCAGATAGAAAATAAGTTCGAGGCATGTATGGGATCTATATGTAGATATAGCAAAGAGTGTAGATGGAAGTAGGGTCGGAGTAGTGTTAAAAATTGAAGCAGGAATTCTCCTAGAGTATGGCTTAAGGTTGGAATTTAGCACCAAAAAGAATATAGAAGAGTGTGAAGCAATGGTCCAAGGGCTAAGCTTAGCAGATTATCTTAGAGTAGAAACCCTTAGCATGTACACTAACTTACAGTTGATGGTAGGACATGTTAGAAGGGAATTCCAAGCTAAAGAAGGCAAAATGGCTCTGTATGCTCAATCTAGTAAAAACGATAGGAGACTAGGGAGTCAAGATAGAGTTCATCAAGATCCCAAGGGATGAGAACACTTGAGTAGACAACCTGAGTAACACACTTATAGCTTCCAACATTGAGGTAAGTGATCAGGTAATGGAGATAGATGATGAGCATCATTGGATAAACCCTATCAAAGCTTATTTGGAATAAGGGAGAGATAAGGGAGATCACAAGGAAGCTAAACAAGTTAGAAAAAGAAGTGCTCATTTCTCAATCCATTAGGGACGGTTGTACAAAAGAGCTTTCTCATTATTACATTAAGATGCATGAAGTCGTCACAAAGTGGAATATGCTCTCAGGGAGATTCATGAAGGGTCTTATGGAATGCACATTATATTAAATGGTTTAGCTACCAAATCCATAAAACAGGGATATTGGTGGCCCACCATGAAGGAGGACACAAAGAGGTTGGTCAGAAAGTGCCAATGCTACCAAAAGTTTACAAGCTTGAAAAGAGTCCCAATAGCCAACCAAATGCCCATCCATAATCCATGTCCCTTGGCGAAATGGGAAATGGATATTGTGGGAACTTTGCCCATGGCAAGTGGGAAATGTATGTTCCTTTTAGTGGCAATGGAATACTTCACCAAATGGGTCGAAGTATAGGCCTTAGTGAGTATCAGTGCAGATATTGTAATCAAATTCTTATGGAAAAATGTCATATATAGATTTGATATCCCTTACTAATTTATGAGTAATAATGGAAAATAATTTGATAATTCTGAAATGAAGGAATTCTACTCTAGATTAAACATAAAGCACCATTTTTCCTTAGTATCCCACCTATAGAGCAATGGAGAAGCTGAAGTTGCTAACATGACCATATTATAGGGATCGAAAAGGAGGCTAGGCATCTATGGTAGGAATTAAGTAGAAGAACTCCACTATGTTTTATGGGCCTATCAAATGACTCCTAGGGAGCCTATTAGGGAAACCCCTTTCAGCTTAACATATGGAACTGAGGTAGTCATCCCACTTAACATAGGGTTATCTAGTGGATGAGTTAATTTTTATGTGAAGCAAGTGATGAATTCCTTATAAGAATTAACCTAGACCTTATAGAGGAAATTAGAGACCAAATCCTAATGAGGCAAATTATCTATAAGAACAAGGCTACTATAAGAACAAGAAGACTAGATCCAAAGTGTTTGAAGAAGGGAAGTTAGTAATGAGAAGCTTTAAGGCCATAGGAAAGAGGGAATGCACTAGAAACTAGCCCTAAACTAGAAAGGTCCCTTCAAGGTGGAGAAATTCATAGGGTTAATAATATATAAGATTATAAAAATGAATGGTGAAGATGTTTTGCACACTTGGAATCTCTTGCACCTCAAAATGTACTATCACTAACAAAATTCAATGAGAAAAGATATCTCTCTATTCCATCATTCATGCATTGTTCAATAATAAAAATGCTTACAAAGGAAAGATCTATCCCCATGGAGGATGGTTAAACCCTTGCCAAGGCATGTCCCTTCCTTAGGAGGAGGGTCAAATCCTTACAAAGGCATGGTCCCTCCTCAAGGAGAAAGGTCAAATCCTTACTATAGCAAGGTGCCTCCCCAAGGAAGAGGGTCTAACCCTTGCTAAGGCAAGGTCCCTCCCTAAGGAGGATGGTCAAATTCTTGCCATTGAAAGGTCTCTTCCCAAGAAGGACGATTGAATCCTCACCAAGGCTTGGTCCCTCCTCATCTTTAAAAATAATGGAGATCACAGTAACTAAGGAATAATTGAAAGAAAGTGTTAAACTAGAAAAGTCAAGTAGGCTTACAAATAAATGAATTTCTCATAAGAAATTATACAAGTATAAAGCAAGAACTATGGGTCCACTATATAGATACCCCTACAACCATTTACAAAAGAAGAAAAAAAATATACAATAAACATATAAATTCATTGCTTAAAGAGGCTTCTTCTAAGAAGATCCTCCTATGGTTAATGCTTCTCCTCTAATCACTCCACCTTTTGCTTCATCTTCTCACTCACCCTCATTAGATGTATACTCATGGGGTATATGAGGATCCTTTTCTTAGTATGAAAACTAATTGGACAATAAGCCATCTCCTCCATATATTTTTTAGTACATGGTTCCTTACTAGGGGGGAGTGGGATCCATGGCTTCAAATGTTAATCCACGCTAAGGAAAGTGGGGATGAATAGCCTCCTGAGCCTGGTTGAGGCCATGAGAAATAGACTAGACTCCAAGTGGAATCGAGACTCGCTGAACTATAAGGACTCAAGAAAATTTTATAAAAAGTTGAGCCTATCAAATTGAAGCTCATCAACCTAGGCTGTTGCATTCTTGAGTGTAGCAAGGGTCAAAGCTTTCTCTTTGAGAAACATTCGCTTCCTCTCTTGGGATAGCTCCAATTTTCCATCAAACTGGGAGGATAGTTCTTATTTAACTTTTAGAACATCCTTCATTTGCTTATTAGACTGAGAAAAGGACTCCACCTTCTTTCTCAATTTGTCTATCTCTTCATGTGCTTTTTAGGATTTTTCTTTGGCCTTACAAGCCTGTTCCTCTACAGCTTTTGCTTGAACTTTATAGTTAAAAGCCTCCTTCTATTGGGAAATTTTCTGGAAGTTGTGATATATCCTCGATAAGACCATACTGGCTAAAAGTTGAGCCCAAGTAGATGAGAGCTCCTTTTCTACAGCTTTCCAAGTAATGCAGCCTCTTTAAGACAGAAGAGGAAAAATTAAAGCTTAATGAGAAAACACATGTACATGCATATACATAAATAAAAAAGAGAAGAAATAAGAGAGAGAAGTAAGAAATTTACCCTAAATACTGACCCAAATGCTGACCCAAGTTCAGCTAAAGAAGGGGGGATTGATACTTGGTGACCCCTAAGAGGAAAGAAAGATCTAGGAAAGCATTAAATGGACCTCATAGAAAGAATGACAGAAATAGACAATGATCCTTGAGTCTAAAAAAGTAGCAGATAGAGGGATTATAAAACTTATGGACCTCAAAGCCTCGGGGCTCATTGCCTCGGGTACCTGCTAAGTTCCCTGAACTGCCAAAAGGACCTCCCCAGTAATCTCTCCCTCTAATAAGGAGACTTGTTCAGTCCTACTTTCCTTTTAAGCACCCAAAGGACTTACTCCATCAAAGCACTTCACATTGGAAAGGGAGTAAGAGCCTTAATAGTCATTCTAGAAAGGGCTTCATCCATGGCAACATGATCGGAAGAAGAAATTTTGACCGTAACACCCTTAGTAGGAACATGAGGACTCCAGCCAAAACCTAACAATTTGTTGAACTCCTCTAAGGAAGTTGAGGAATGAAGACAATAGGGAGGGCCACAAAGGCTAAAGTAGGAGCCCCAATGATGGAAGTTGGAGTAGCAGTAATAACTCTAAGAGCCTCTTAGGAGGCAAAAATAGCATCCTCTACAACTAACTATATAACTATAAAGGGGAGAACATCAAGAAGGGCAGTAGACTCAGCTATAAGATCCCTTGGAAAAAATAAAGAATGGGGTTAGTATGAGAATAACACTTAGGCAATATTAAAAAAAAAAAAGAATAAGGAAGATACCATCACTGTATGAGGGTAACCTCTATTATAAAGACATCTTAGTCCTATGGGCTAGAAGCCGAGGACCAGAATGAGGGGCGGACTATTTTACCCTCCTGGTTTAGTAATTCATACTCTAAAAAAGGAGGAGGCTAAGAAAAAGGACTATAAGTTTAGGCCACCTCTCCATCAGAGTTTGAATTGTTAAAACTTAAAGAGGAGGAAGTACCAAGATCGAAATAAAACCTCAACTCACTAGTTAGAGGATCTTTTTGCATCTTACGAGAAGGAGGAGGATCCCGTGGACCAACTTGAGGTAGAGGAGAGGGGATATCATTTGTAACCTTTTTAGGGCTAGTTGGAGGAGGAGGAGGAGACTCCAGGTAGACTTTTAAATAAGTGTTCAAAAGGCTGGCAGTACGAGCCTCATCTTTATAATTATCGAGGTAATTGACCACCCCATTTCTTAAGAGATCTAGTGTGGGCTGGAACTCTATCTGATTATCAATAATCCACTCAAAGCATCCAACAAGTAAGGGTGTAGGTCTAGATACCTACTAATTAACACTTCAAAAATGTGGTTCACTACCCCATCATCTTCATACTTCTGGGCTTTAACAAACCCTAAGGTCACATTGTTCGCGGTGAACTCAATGGTTTTAGAAAAGCCTGCTTTATTGGGTGGAGGGGTCTTGGGGATAAGATGCTTAAATAAATACATAGGTCTAATAGAATGGCTAAGAACATTATGATTCAGAGAAATAAAAAGTAGTGGAAGTATGGATAGAAAGGTCATGGTTAGGGGCCACTACTTAAGCAACTATTTGGCCCATTGGTTCTGGAGCGGGCTCGATGCTTTGGATTCTTACCCTCTTCTCATAAAAGTACTCTGCCTTAACACACTAACTCTTTTCGATAAAAGAGTACAAGGCATGAGATTGGGCATGGTCTGGGATGTGGTGGCAGATAGAGGGGTGAACTTGGGTGAACTTCTTCATAGGTGTGCAACCAGAACTGACTTGTTATTAAGTCCCAAATTGAGATGGGGAACTCAGTATAAATTTAAGGATCCCCAATGCTAAAGGGTATTTGATCCCTAAAATCAACCCTACAGTCCTTTTTGTCCAAAATTGGAGCTACAACACAAAACATAATGAGTCTGTTAGGATGCACGAAAAAGATGTTATCCCCAAAAGGAAGTTAAAAAAGGGAAAACTCACTGAAAATGGTTTGTAGGGTCTCCACCTTAATGGGAGACTTATTAAAATATTGTATGAAGTTGGTTGCCACCATTTGTTTATAAATGTAGCACCTTTTACAGTAGAGAATGGCCTTGATACACATGTACTGGACTTCATCAAGCTTTTGATCCTTAGAAAAGTTCTTAGGTCCATTCTAGTGTATACAACTCTTTATTCCCAGGATGTTGAAAGGGCCCTAGAGAATCCAAAGCCCTCAACTAGAAAAGTTGGCTTTGGGGATAAAATATATAGTCCTAAAGTTATCCTTCACAGAAGGTATCCTATTAAGATTCTAAGTGAAAATGTCTTTTAGTCCACTTGTAGGACATGTAAAGCCCTAGGTCCATGCGATGGCTAAATTGAAAAACATATGAAACATGGAGGCCCAAACCTTAAGACACCTCAATGCATAGCAAGGCATTTCAAAATAGTATATTTCCATGGTTATGTTTGGGATAACCATAAAGGGTTTAACTTAAAGGTGTTGAAGACATCCACAAAAAAGTTTCATATAAAGAAAAAGTACTATGTTGCATAATTACTCCAGAAAGACTATGTAGTATCTGTTGTCCTTGGGAAGTTCAAATTCACGCACCCTATTGTGATGCCCCATCATAAGCCTGAGTGATTTTTTAGTTCACCTACGAGTTTATGGCTCAAGAAAATCGATCACTAGGAGTTAGATTGTGAATGACGACACTATTATAGCCACGTCCCACATTCATACACTCTACCTTTGTCCGTTGGTGTGCACGTGTGATGCGAAAGGAGTAGCCACCTAATCATTAAGAAAATGGATTTTTCTATAGTGATTAAGAAACCAATTTGATTAATTCCATTTTTAGGAAAATCTAATTATTTTGCCCACTTTAGAAACGTTTTGGCCCTTAAACAAAAATTGAGTTCAGGGATTCATGATCTGATAAAATGATTTTTAGAAAAATATTTTTTTCCCATTTTTAAACAACTTTTAGCTTAAGAAAATATGATTTTGGTTAAAATCAATTTTTGTGTATGCATGGTATACCACATGATGCATAAGTATGTATTATCATGGAAAAAATGATACATGAACATTGCATAATATGTATGACAATTGCGTAAAGTAATAAAAGTGAAAAGAAAATTAAGGGTCCTTTCTCTAGCCCACTTCAGGTTCTAAGGAAGACACACATCTCCAAAGAAAGCAATAAATTACATCACAAAATAAATAAATAATCAGGGGATCTCCTCTCCAGTCCTCAGATATGGGAGAGGCACACATTTCCCAATAGAAATTTGGAATAAAGAATAATAATAACATCAACAAATACAATAGAATATAAAATTTAACAAATTCTAACAATGGAAAATAACAAGATACAATAAAAGGAAAAAATAAATAAATAAAATATTTTTGGAGTTGAAGCCATTAGAACGCTTGCTAGCATATCCTGTTGAATGAAAATAAAACTCCACACTATTCTCCCTCTCGCGAAGGGTGTTGGTGTTCTGAAAAACAGTGATGGTGGTTTGGTTGGTTCAGAAGCTAATTCATTTTAATTTAATAAAATAATTAACTGATTAGGTTTTTAATCAATTTGAATTTTGATTAAGAAAAATGATTTTTGATAAGTGAAATTGACTAATAGATTTTAGGGCTTTGATTGATTCAGTTTATTTCAGAAAAATAATTTTTAGGATAAAAGTTGCCAATTCAGATTTAGGGCTTAATTTCTAAGATTAAAATGAAAAAGGAATAATGTACCCAATTTACCTTTTGCTTACGGGGTTTTGAAAGTGGTTTCCTTGAAGGTTTGATGAAACCGAAACGAGTCTCCGTTGTTTCGAAGAGGGCTGGTTAACATCTGTCTGAATTGGAGTTATGAAGAATGATTGCCTAATTGATCAGAATCATTGGAGAAAAGAACCTTTTTAGTGACAATCAGGTTAATTGGGATCAGTTTAGTGTGAATTGTAGTGTTTAGGAAGTGTTTAGTAGTGTTTGGAAGTTGAAATATAAGCTTGAATACATAAAAAATTGAACAAATTGCTAAAAGGTGGAACCCTAAAATTATTATGAAAGTTTGAATTTATAGAAAATCATACCAAGAAACCTTAGGATCAAAACACTTTCATTTTAGTCAAAAGCATGCGTTTTGGACCAAATGTGCGCGTTTACATGCATTTGGCTTAAAAGCATGCATTTTGGGCTAGGTTGACTGGGTCTAATTTTTTAGGTCGGGTTCGGTGTGATTCGATTCAATTTGGAAATGAAAAATATGACTGATAAGTGTAAACACATTTAATGCAATAATTGGATTTTTGCCTATAAAAGGGCTTTAAGGAGTGCATTTGCTTTCACACCTCATTCTACACTTTTCAAATTTCTCTTCTTATACCTTTCTTTCTTTAGGAAGCATTTTTGGATGATCCCAGCTGACATTATCTAGGAGGAGGATTATTCGATGCTTTTGGATGGGTCTTTGGAGGGAGAAGATATCCCATCTTTTGACAATCCACAACTTTGTGCGACTGAGGAGGAGCTGCTAGACGACTTGCCTAACTCGTCTATTGGTCAGCCTGATTCTATAATTGCTATTCCTTTACCTGAGTGGGATATGTCTGATCATTTTATAATGGCTCATAAGCAACCGAACATGCCCACAAATGTTGGTCTTCTGCAAAGCCACAAGGAGCGTGTGAGCTTGCGTGGCTTCCCTGTGGTATTTACTTTTTCTCTCTCTTTCTTTTTCTATGCCATTTTGAATTCTTTTGTGCATTTTTCTTTTATTTTACATTTTCGGTATGCTTTTTTTTAAAAAATTTTATTTGGCATGTCTATTTATTTTTCCACTCGTATTTATTTTTAAGCTAAAAAATAAAGTTAGAAATAAATAGGAATAGAAAATAATGAGATTGAATTCATACCTATAGAGTTCCACCTTCAACCAGGGAGGTGTTAGTTCGAGACGTGCTAGGGTGATTGCTTTTCTATGTGGTTATGAGGCTGTAGCTCAGCGCATCACTCTGGCTCATCTATTAGGGTGGATGAGTCTAGGCATAGAGTGCTCCCTTGATAAGAGTGTAATTTTTTCCCTTGCTAAAATATGGAGGTAGACCACCAACACATTCCATCTACTATTGAGGGAGATGAATATGACCCTATTTAAGTGGGCGTGTTTGACCGGTATGCGCTTTGAGACTAGGACCGTTGTTTTCTATAGGTTGTTACGGCCATAGCATGAGGGGATCAATTTGCTCGGGGAGCTCTTGGACTGCAATTTTGCTAGGTTGGTTCCTAGGACTAGCCTACTTGATCTCCAATCCCGAAAGGACTTGGTGAAGTACTTTGTTGATTAGTGTGCCAGAGTCTGTTTAATGATTATTCTATCCACTACATTTCTATACAATGATTCCAGATGGGTTGATATAGGGATCCTGAGCTCACTGGAGGACTTGGGCATACTTGGTGAGTATGATTAGGGAGGATCCACACTAGCTGTGGCGTATCGAGGGATGGGAATTTTATCCATAGTTAGGGGAGTAACTATCCCAGCAACCGCTATAGTATGGGAGGTCAATATTTCCTTTATTTTTCTGATTGCTTTAACTTTTTCATGATTGCTAACTTGTTCATTTTCATGTGGCTTTAGGCTTTCACCCATATTCTAGAGATTTCCCCCACGATCATTCTTTGGGATTAAATTCCATTCTCGATGGATAGGATGTGGCATTGAGAGTCCTGGCTTCCACAGCTGGTCAGCTTCTCATTTTATGACTATAGGCATATACTAGCCACAATGATTGAGGTACATTTTTTTTCCGATTTTCTGATTTTTTACCACCATTTTGTAACTTTTAAGTCATTTAGAGACATTTTCATCTTGTTCAGCTTAGTGATGTAGACCTTTTCTCCATTGGGATCACTTTTACTTAGAGGCTGTCCTCATAGGCTCGTCTATTTTGATGGAGTTCTTCCATGGGGAGCGCATGGTGGCCCAATCCACTGAGCAGAGGCTTGTACCCACTGATCCACTAATGCAGATGAGAGAGAAGATGTCCGTGACTTTTTAGGTCTACTGGAGAGTTGGAAGAGTTTGGGAGGATTACTTGCTTGAGGATGCTTCGTACCCAGACTTTGCAGTAGCCAGTTTGATGGTTAAGATGCTTCCATTTTATACTGGTCAGGGCCAAGCTCTGAGAACAGGTGTTACTGTTACTCAGAGGCAGAGAATTTGTGGTAGGAGTAGTCATCATGTTGCTCCCCACTATAGTCCTTCTTCTTCGGGCATGGGTGCTTCTTCATCCTACATGCTTGCTAGCTATAGCCAGCCATGGCATGCACTTCCCCATTTAAATAATAAGGTATTCTATACTAATGTGGAGGGTGCCAGTAAGATTCACCATGTAGATTACATTTATTTGCTAGGCGAGCCTCGGGTGGGCTTTGCTCAGGTTCCTGACATGATAAGTCTCTTGACCCCTTTGATTTATTCTATGCTTGTCTATTGATAGCTTCTTATTTTTTGTTTAGTTTTCATAGGTTCCTGGTGTGATCCATGCGCAGGGCATTGATGCCCATAAGAGGATGATGTATAGCTTGAGCACCACTTTAGTAGAGTTGAGCGTCCTGAGGAGTCAAATGGAGCCGAGGATCATCCAACGACATGGTGTGCATGCTAAGGTCGTGGATGATGATGATGATGCATGATTATGATTGACTGTATTATGGCCCCAATTGCGGCCTTTGTAAAAACAATTTCTGATTTTTTGCTTGTATTTTGAACCTTTGTTAATTTTATGAAAATTTGAATAATTTTCATTTTGTTTCATGATTTTCTGATTTTGAGAAACAAATTTTCTTGGAAAATTCGATTGAAAAAAGTTTTGGCCAAAAATTGAGTGAAATGGAATCGGATCGAGTCAGAATGAATCATCGCGATGGGCCAGGTCGGCATACGAGAAAATCATATGTGGAAGGAAAACACGTGTGTTTAGCCCAAAATGTATGTATTTAGGTCAAACGCATGCATTTAGGCCTAAACATGTCCGTTTTGCCCTGGCTCGCACATTCAGTTGTCCGATCTATGTTTTTGCCTCCATTTGAGTGCCACTATAAATAGGCGTACGAAAATTGAATTTTCTGAATAAAATAATATAAAAAAATAGAATTATTTGTATTAAAAAAAACAATTTTCTTTTCTTTTTACCTGTAACATGGAACCTTTCTTTAGTCATATGATGTATGGTTGGTGCCAGAAACTGGATAAAGTGAACTGGATTAACCTCAGGAGGTATAGTATGGAATCTTTTCCAACACTTATGAAGTGTTAGGATAGATTAGGAAATTTTTTGAATGCTTGCATACAGTTTGGGACCCTATCGATCACAGTTTCTAGTTTGGGGCTAGCATGGACTAGATTGTGCCCTACCATTTAGGAGTTTTCCTTTTAGCTCGGCACAAACCTTGAGGCTGACCTGGCTAGTATTTTAGAGACACAGCTTCTAGCAGCCACATACTTAGCCTCAACTGTAGATAAGGAAACTGATGACTGCTTCTTGCTAAACCATAAGATGAGGTAAAGACCTAGGAACTGGCATGTCCCATAAGTGCTTTTCCTATCAACTCTACTTCCTGTGAAATCATCATCCCTATACCCAACTAACTATAGGTTAGTGTTTTTAGGATACCATAAACCTAAGTTAGGAGTTCCAGATATATATGTGAAAATCCTTTTTACAGCGACCTAATGTGATACTTTAGGATTAACTTGGAATCCTGAGCACATACATACACTGAACTATATGTCAGGTCTACTGGTAGTTAGGTAGAGAAGTGACCCAATCATCCCACTATACACTTTGACATTAACATCTTCACCATGCTCATCTTTCTATTGCTTACATGAATGACACATTGGGGTTCCAATACTTTTTGGCTTTTTGCCTTTAAAATACTTCTTTAGCAAGTCCCTATATATGGATGATATAGTCTTTGGTGCTACTAATACATCTTTGTGTGCGAAATTCTCTAAAGATATGCATGGGGAGAATTTAAACAATGAGCATATCATTTTTTTGTGATTTGATAAATAGGGTAGTGTCAACCTGACCTCTTGAAAATTCCTTATTGAGCAAGAAATTACTAAAACACTCATACTAAGCCCTAGGGGCTTATTTTAAACCATAGAGCGCTTTAGTTAGTTTGAAAACATGATCAAGCTTATCAGGATTTTCAAAACTAGGTAGCTATTCAACATAAACCTCTTCATTTAGAAAACCATTTACGAAAGAACTTTTTACATGCATTTGATAGAGGGTAAAATTTTTAAAACATGTAATAGCACACAACAACCTAATAGCTTCAATTCCAGTAATAGGAGAAAAGGTTTCATTATAATCAATACCTTCCCACTGATTATATCCTTAGGAAACTAACCTGGCTTTATTTCTTACCATTGCTCCATGCTCATCCAATTTTTTTTGAACAACTATTGGTATTTTAGTCTGGGTACTAACTTCCATACTTGGCTTCTTTCGAATGGGTTAAGTTCTTCTTATATATCTATAATCCAATTTTCAACCAACAGTGCTTCATCATATGACTTAGGCTCCATTATGAAATAAAGGCTATGTCACCATGAATTTTCTTGAATGCTAACCTAGTTAGCCATCTATCAGATGGGTTGCCTAAGATATGTTGTTTTGGATGATCTCTATGGAAGTTCCAATCTTTAGGTACATCAAACTCCTGATTAGGTGAGTGATCATTAAGGTTAGGCAACTAATATTCTTGATTAGGCAACTGATCACTTTCACCAGGAGACTAATCATCTTCTTTTTCTTCATCATGGTAATTAGATGCTTCCATCTCCTCTTTAGGTTTACCTAGGTCACTAACCATTTCTTCTAGTTTCTCTATTACCCTTTCATTTACATCATCTTTTGAAACTTTATTCCTCAAGTTATTAGATTCATCAAAAACAACATGCATGGATTGTTCCACAGTTAGTGTTCTTTTATTAAAAAATCTATATTCTTTACTAAATGATGAATATCTAAGAAAGATGCCTTCATCAGATTTTGAATCAAATTTTCTCAAATAATCTTTCTTTTTGTCTATGATAAAACATTTACAACCAAATGCTTGATAGTAAGAGAGATTAGGCTTTCGTTCGTTCCACGGCTCATATGGAGTTTTGTTTATTAGGGGCCTAATTAGGACCCTATTTAATATGTAGCAAGCTGTGTTAGTTGCCTCTGCCCAGAAGTACTTAGGAAGTTACCTTTCATTAAGCATTGTCCTTGCTATCTCTTCTAAGGTCCTATTCTTCCTTTCTATAACTCCATTCTATTGAGGTATTCTGGGTGCTGAAAAGTGGTGTGTGATCCCATGATGCTTTTAGTAGGAGTCAAACATTTCATTCTCAAATTCTCCACCATGGTCACTCCTGATAGTTGTGATTGCATGACCTTTCTTATTCTATACTTTCTTACAAAAATGAACAAAAGATGAGTATGTTTCATTTTAGTAGCAAGAAATAATACCCATGTATACCTAAACAAGTCATCTAAAATCATAAATGCATACTATTTCCATTCAAACTACTCAGGATTATGGGCCCAAATAGGTCATAGTGTAAGAGTTCAAGTGGCCTAGTAGTTGAAACTACAAATTTTGCTTTAAAAGAAGACCTAATTTTTTTACCCTTTTAACAAACTGCACATACATGGTCTTTTTAAAATTTTGTTTGAGGCAGGCAACTAACCACACCTTTCCTAATCAGTTTATCAATATGTTGCATATTAATATGCTCTAGACGTCTGTACCATAACCAACTATTGTCCTCAATAAAAATCAAGCATTCATCTTTATTATTCTAATGATTTAAATTTACAACATATACATTACCTACACACTGACCAATGAATGCGGTACTACCATTGATGGTTGATTGATCCTCGACATAGGTGGCCTCAAAGATGACCTACCTATTCTTGTCAGATAGTTGGCTAACACTGAGTAGATTGTATGTAAGTCCTATGATAAGTGAAACATCAGCGATGCGAGGCTTTTACTTGATTGTTCTGCTTCCTATTATTTTAGCTTTGTTCTTATCTCTGCATTGCACAAATCTCTGGCTTGTTTTATCTAGGATGGTGAACATGGTTTCATCTATTTTTGAAAAAAAAAATAGAGAATTCATCTCTTTTATTTTTCAATTTTGTGATTAGGCTACCATCAAACCTAAGCATCTCACGTAGTTTCATATTCTCATCAATTAGCCAAATGTTAGATTTAACTAGGTTACTATTTAATAATAATGATCATGAGAGGTCGTCATATAACTTCCTAATACTGCCCATCAAGAATTAATTTTTCATACATTCATTATGTAGATGATGATGATTAAATTATTGAATTAATGACAACTCAAATGACATTTCAGTAAACTTTGCCTGTAGTGATTTATGAGCCTTTTTTAGGAAACTGTACTCTCTTTACAATTCACTAAAGGCATTTTTAAAATCATTTTTAGCATTTGAGTCTGAAAGAGATACTTCAGGAGTTTCCTCCTCATCAAGGCTATCAGTTGAGCTGACCATTAGGAATAGATTAGCTTTCTCATCATCATCAGAATTGTCATCATATGCATGAGACAATTCTGATTCACTCTAAGTCACTAATACTTCTTTATGCTTTCTTTTTGAGGTATTCTTCCTTAGCTTTGGGAAATTAGGCTTCATATGACCAAGCTTGGTACACTTATAGCATATAACTTCATTTGAGTCTTTCTTTACTAATTCTCCTTTTGTATGCTTTTCTTTTCTATTGGGTTACTAGTATCTATTACATTTCTTCTTCAAAAATCTATTCATTTTTCTTACCAAAGCATCCATATGTTTTATTCAAAAATCCTGATGAGTCTAATTCAACAACTAGTGCAGTTGTTTTCTTCTGTTTAGCTTCTAACTTGGATCTCTTATTAAGATCATCTCATAGGTTAGGAGATTATCTATGAGCTCATCCATTGTCAATTCCTCTTTGCCTACTAGAACATTGACCTTTGAGTCCCATTCCTTAGGCAGGGACCTAATTATCTTTTAAATTTGATTCTTCTCAGGTATGGCATACCCAAAGGTAGTGAGTTGGTTTGTCAGATTAGTAAATCTGATGTTCATTGTTGTGATGGTCTTAGATGGCTTAATCTCAAATAACTTGTATTCTTTCATCATAATATTTACTTTAGTGTATTTGACCAGCTTTATTCCTTCATATGTATTCTCTAACTTTTCTCATATTACTTTGGCTGTGGTGGACCCTGAAATTAAATTAAACTCAAATGGTGTTAGTGCACAATGTAAAATGTTCATGGCTTTAGCATTAAGAGAGATTTTCTTCTAATCATCTTCATTGTATTCTAACTCTAGTTTATAGACATTGGTAGCTGCACTTGTTGAGGTTGCTGCTATATTCTTCATGGGAACCTTTAGTCCATTTCTACTCACTATCCAAGCTCCTATGTCCATTTTTGCTCAAAGAATATGTTGAGATGAAAGAATTTATGATTAAAATTCAAGTTTAAATGATTAGAAATAAATACTTACTTGAGATGAAAAGTTAATGCTTAATAAATTCTTCCAACTTGAATGAGAAAAGAGACTAGGATGATTTCAAGACAAATGATGGAAAGAAGTGTTTTTGGTCTTGAGAAAATCTGGAAAATTTATGAACACTCTAATCTCATCAATGGATTCAACCAACCTTTAAAAGTGTAAATTAGAATGGTATTTATAGAGGTTATTTTGAATAAACTAGCTGTTAGAGAGAAAAGAATAAAATAATGTAAATCAAGCTCTTAACATCTTCCCAACAGCTACCTATTAATCATGATATGACTAGTTAACATTTGCTTTTTGCTGAAAACTAGGACTTTTAGCTGTGTCAGCTTCCTAGCTATTGGATGCTAAATAGATATGAAAAAGTTCAAATAGTTCAGTTTGTTTTATGCATTTAGTCAAAGAATATTCTTCATTAACAGATCAGTGGCCTGAATGTTCAGTTAGTGGCTTGATCAATTTAAGGAATATATGCCTAGATGTTTTGCATTTTCAAAAATAATTTGCTTCATGCATGATAGTGCAAATAATGATCCATTTTGCATTATAACTAAAATTATCTTCTATTAGGTACCTAATGGATCCAGTTAGGTCGCTAACTTCGGTCACTTAGGTAGCTCATGATTTGACTATTGATGTTGCTCAAAGCCTGACTATTAGGAACCTAAGTACTTAGCTTTGACATGCATAATCCATGTTAGTGAACTTTAACATATCAATTTATTTTGTGATCATCAAAATCAGAATGCTAAACCATATGAGGCTAATAGAGTTAAGAGATCTGAGCTTCTTAAAGAACTCTAGCCATCTTAATTACCAACTTTATGGGGAGGATTGCTTCCATTCCATAGACTCATTAATAAGGGGTAGCTCTACTAGGTGATTTGTATGTGGTTCTATACACAAGGAGGGTGCTCAGAACATACAGATTCTAACCTTTGTAATTATTGATCATCTTCTAAAGTATGTTCTATAATGCTTTATTGGAAGCCTCAACTGCACCATTAGTCTATATAGGGAAGACCGGTGATGTTCAATCCTTTCCTTCTTTAGGAGAGTGGCCACCTCTTTCTGGATGTGGGAAATGTTATTAGAGATGATCTCATGTGGAATGCCATACCTCACAATGATGTTAGTTTTGATGAATTGAGCTACCTTATTTTTATCCAAGACTTGATAAGGGGATGCTTTAACTCATTTGATGAAATAGTCTATGGCCACTAAGATGTACTCGTGGATGATATATGACTTTGGTGAAATCTTGCCGATGACATCAATACCCCAAATAGTAAATAGCTAAGGAGTGGAAATTAGATTAAGATGTGAATATGGTAGCTTATGGAGCTTTGTGTACTCTTGACACTTAGGACACCCTCAGGCAAACCGTGCGTAATACCCATTCATGGTGAGCCAATATTAGCCTTGGTTCATGATTTTTCAAAGATAATACCTAACCATTCTTGTGGATTCCATCTATACCACCATGGATTTTTCCATGATTTTATTAGTCTTTTTGTCTGAGACACATCTAAGGTGGATGCCATTCATGGTTTTTTGTATAGGATGTCACCTTTAGGGATGTATACACTAGCCAATTGCCTAATTTCTCTCCTTTCTAATTTTAAGGCACTTTCAGGATATTCACCTTTTGTGAGGCAGATCAAAATTTCCCAATACCAAGGCTTTTCCTTAACTTCTTAGATGTTCATGCAGTGAGCTTGGAAGCTTGGTTGGCAGTTAATGCTTATTAAAATAGGACAAATAATGAACCCATCACATATTTCTATCATGTATTCTAAGGTTTCCAGTGTGTTAGTGAACCTGTTCTAAGTTCTTGGTAGGCAATGAAAGTACAAAGTATCAAAGTCATTAGCTAATTCCTCGAGGTGCTTAATGTAAGGAACCAACCATTCCTCTCTGATCTTCCATTTTCCCAAGGTTTAGAAGATAAGGAGATTTGAATCACTGTAGACTTCCAAGTTTCTGATGCCAATCTAAAGCATTGATTCTAATCTAGATACACATACTTTGTATCTTCCCTCATTGTTGGTCACCTCAAAGTCTAGTTTGACTGGCAGAGGCAAGCTTTCACTGGTAGGCATAAGGAACACCATTTCAATGCCATAACCTTTGTGATTGGAGGCTCCATCAAAGTGTAATTTCCAAAACATTATTTTTAAGGAACAAGATATCTTCATCAGGAAACTCGAGTTCTTCCCAATGATCAGTAGTTAGAACAGCAGCCAGTTGATCAATAATGACACTACCCTTGATGGCTTTTCTATGAACGTAGGCTATCAGAACTACCATCTATCTTGACATTTTATTGTCAAAGATAGGATTCTCTATGAGATACTTCAATGGAATTTAGTCTATGAGGACATGTGTGATGTATGCCCACAGATAATGCCTTAGTTTATGGGAAACCCATACTAGAGCAAGGCAGAGCTTCTCTGTGTACTTGTTCTTGAGCTTATGATTAAGCATTCTTTTGCTCAAGTAAAAGATGGAATTTTCTTTATTGGAATTTGGGGTGTTTTGTGCCAGTATTGCCCCCATGGCTTCTTAAGTGACAGTTAAATAGACTAGTAAAGGTTGTCCGAGCCTAGGAGGCTATAGAACTTGTGGATTCAGGAGGTACCTTTTGATTTGCTCAAAGGCTTCTTAACAATCTTCGTTACATTGTTTAGGGTAGTTTTTCTTGAGTAGGTTAAATATCAGTCCATAAGTGTCTGCTGATTTTTGGATGAACCAAATGATGTGTAAAAGATGACCTAGAAAGCACCTTATCTCCTTTTCAGTTTTATGAGGTGGCATGTCAAGAATGGCTTTAGATTTGGCATGATCGACTTTAATCCCTTTCTTGCTCACCGTGTACCCAAGGAAAACTTCATATGAGGCTCCAAATATGCTTTTGTTTGGATTAAGCTTGAGATTGTACTTTCAAAGTTTAGGGAAGAACTTCTTTAGTGCCTGCAAATGTAGTTTAGGGGTAGTACCCTTAATAACCATGTCATCAATGTAGGCTTCCACTTCTTTATGCATTAAGTTATATAAAACTATAGTAGCCATTATTTGATAGGTGGCTCCAGATTCTTCAACCCAAACTGCATTGCCCTGTAGCAGTACTACCCCATTCAGTGATAAAGGCTATCATTTCCTTGTCTGAAGGATGAACTAGGATTTGGTTGTAACCCATGACCAGATCGGTTAAGGAAACCATCTATGAACCAACTAGTGCATCAACCAAAAGGTCTCTATGGGGTAGTAGAAAGTCATCTATAAGGCATGCCTTATTGAGATCTTAATAATCCATACACATTCTAACTTCTTTCTCTTTCTTTGGTATTGGGACAATGTTAGTCAATCAGAACGAGTAGTTGATAGGCTCAATGAACTTGTGAGAGAGCTTCTTAGCCACTTCTTCCTTAATCAGCATGGACCAAGCTTGCTTCATACACATGAGCTTCTGTTTATAGGTTACAATCTAGGTATGTTGGGATCTTATAGACGATGATGCTTAGATCGAGTCTAGTCATGTCACTTCGCTCCCAGGTGAAGCATTCTTCAAATTTCTTAATGGCAGATTCAATGTCCTATTTGTTTGATTCTTAGGCATGTCATGAATGTTAGTGTTTATGGGCTCTTTAATTGCATCTTTTATTTCATTTATTTTATTCTCTTTTCTATTTGATTTAGGTCAGTTTCATCAATTAAAACATCAAAAGAAAATAAAGAGACAGGCTTGTAATAAGAAAACTTGGTAGTCTTATTAATAGAAATTAGGGAAAGGTCCACAGTTACATCAAATTCATAATTAAAACCTTATGGACATGTTACATCATTTTCTGACTCAAAAGGAGTAGAGGATTAAGAAGACTTAGAATTAGACTCAAACTCAGTCTCTGATTCGAATTCTTCAACTTCAAAGGGGCTCTCATCATAGTGCCAATTTTTCAATTTTTTAGTAACAACCTTGATTAGGGTAGAGAGGTTAGATTTCTTCTCCTTGTCTGTTAGGATTACTATCTCATCAAATAGACCAGCTTCCATATTTTCTTCATAGTCATTTCCCAGAAAGTTTATACGATGATGGTCTTCATCAGTTAGCTTTACATCAGAAAATAGCCCGTATCCAGGAATTCTAATGCCAGTAACAGGACAGATCATCAGGAAAAGCATATTTGTGAACCCTCATTTTAGCACCATTGCATCGGGCCCATCAATTTGAGCCCAGTAGATCTGACCAGACATAAATTGGACTTCAAATGAGCCTAGAAAGCCAAAAAAACTGAATTGCACTATATTAAACTAGACCCAAAAAATTAGGCCTAGGACAAACCCTGGCCCAAAATGACAAGATGCATGCACGACTACTTCACGCATGCCTGAAGGCTTCAACGTATGCATCAAGCCCTTCACACATGCGTGAAGGCCCACACACATGCGTGGAGCATATGACACATGCGCTTTTCAATTTAAATGTTTTCTTATTCGTTTCTCTATAAATTCGACCCTCTAAAACAGAGCCGGGTTCGGACCTTTTTACCAACTTTTTGCAAATTACAGAACACTCTTATAAACACTCACTATATATTAGTTTACACAATTTTATATCAATCAGAGCCTCCAGAATACACCTTTTAGACAACAGACACTATAGACACCCCAATTTCAAACGATACAGATGATAAATTCTATCAGTCAACGTTTAATCCAATTCAGTTTACATCAATTCAAACACTCAATCAACACCCTCTGAACACAATGGAGATCTGCTTCGGCTTCATCAAACCGTCAGAACCCCTAGTTCCCAAACCATGTAAAAAGGTAAACACAATATAGTATTTCTTTTTTCCTTCAATCAAATTATTTTTTTAAGCCCTTTAATTCATACCTAAGGCATTCTTTCTAAATCATTTGTTTTAATCCCTTTAATTCATATTAAGCCAATATTTTATGAAAGCCATTTTCATAATTAAAATCAACCAAATCTTAAATCTATTAAGTACAACACATAATCAAAATTCATTTTTCATTAATCAGGTTCAGAATTGATTAATAGCCTATACGATTAATTATTTTTACAAATCTAAAATAAATTAGCTACTGAACATCCAAACCACCCCACTATTACTAGAATAGTCCCTTCGTGAGAAGGGAGAACGGCGTGGGGGTTTGATTCCTATTCAAAGGTATACACCGACAAACCTTCCACAGTTTCAACTCCAAAAATCATTTTTCTTTTATTTTCATTATTTATTTCTTTATTTTATTTATTTTTTTATATTTTGTTCAATCTGTTCGAATACCATTATGATATACTTTTCTATTATGCAATTATTTGTATGTTCATGTGATGTGTGGTTTTGGGTAACGTATGCTCCTCCCAGATCATAAGATAGGAGGGGAGATCCCTTTATTTAAAAGTTTTGCCTATATTATTTCACTGCTTTCTTTGGGGTGTTGTGCCTTCTCTAGAACCGGACCCTAACAAAGTCGCTTGTATTTATCACTTTAGAGATGTCATTTGCATAACTGGCATGCTCATGCATCCATCTGATATAAATGTTCATGCATACATGAAAATCATTATTTTAACTGAACTTGCATGATTTCTAGGACAAAATCTTGTTTTAATTAAGATGGTAAAAAACTATTTTTATTAAAATGTTTTTTAGATCACTGACCTCCATTGGTTCCAAAAATGACTAGCATTTCTAATTGGGTAGAAAACTAAATCTTTTCTAAAATGGAGTTAAAATCAAAAGGTTTCTTAATCACCTTAGAATAAAACTAACTTTTCTAAAAAGTTAAGTAGCAACTCTAAACACTACACACACTACGTGCTCTCCAATGGACATATATGGGGGCATAAATGTGTGAACCCGATCCTCTATCCACGACACCTTGGAAGAGAAATCCGAAAGGTTTCCTTCGGGCCTTGCAAGAGCATTCACAAGCACGCTCTTCAAGGAAAATCCCACGGGCCACTCGGGCGAGGCCTCACAACTAGCGACTCCACTGGGGACTTTTGGTAAACTGAAAAAAAAAATTAAGTGCATTATTTTCTTAAAAATAAGATTTTGGCTCAAAATCATGCAGAAGTAAGTTCTCAAGCATCACTCCCTATGCACATGTATATATTAGGAAAACTCGGATAGAGAGTAGCATCGAGTGAGCTTCCTTCCTTAGGAATGCTTCACAAATAGCAAAATCATCCAACTCTATGGCATCCCAGTTGATCGTTTTAGTTGGAATAACGGGGTACATATAGCCGTTTGACCCACTCGAGCCTCCTTGGTTCTTGTGGTTAGGTGTATCGAGATATCTTGCTGATTGGGAACCGCTAAACCATTAAGCCATCATGTAATGATTAGAGTTGATCCTAGGTCCCATGTACCCTAATGGACTCTATATTAGTGTCATCATGAAACCTTTTTCATTCATGCATACATGCATGCATCATTACATCCAAAAGTTGAAATTAGACAAAGTGCACTCTTGTAGATAGAAAACAAAACCTTTCTAAATACCTTTCCATTTACTTGCCTACACCTAGCTTTACCTATTTTCTCTCAAAAGTTGATACTCTATTTTCTTTCCCTTTTCCAAAATGGTCATTATCTCTAGTGGAGATATCCCACTTACCAAGACTACTATTGATGCCACTGCTATTGGCGCCCCTATTGGTACCCCTGCTACTCCACCTGCTGCATCCACATCTACTAACCATATTAGTATACTGGCTTCCTTTATGTACATATAAGATGTTATGAAAGTCCAATAAGAGACCCTCACTGGAATGATGCAAAGCTAAGAATATGCTATTCTAGGTAAAGTTCAGACCATACTGAATCAAATTAGGATCTAACCCACTAATCATGCCTCGACTACTTCTGACACTCTAGTTGATGAGGTCATTATACTGAATCCACAATTTGACCATGGAAATAACACTCCAACAGTCACTCACTGGCGCGACTCAAACTTGGTTCAAGAAACAGACATGGGAGTCCATCTATCCTGAGTTTGTAAAATAGTATTCCTATAATCAAGAGGTTGACATTAAGAGAAGGGACATTGAAATAACCAAATAACTCCCCAAAGAGAAGGAGAAAGCCTTCGAAATGGTCAACATACCAACTAAGCATAAATAAATTGAAATAGTTGTCAAGAACCTATTACCTATGTTTCAAGATAGAATGATAACACAACATTTTCCTGACTTCAAGGATTTAGTTGCTCTGGGCTCTCTCCTAGAAGATGCAATAGGATCTGACCTCATTATGGTTGAGACTCATACTTCATCCTCTCATTTTAAGAAAACCACTGGTACACAAAAAGATTGTGGGGTTAATGTAATCACTGCCCATAAACCACTCCAGATATAGAGAAGGGAGTTTTCTAACCTAAAGGGAGTTTTCTAACCTAAAGTGGTTAACATTGTGCTACCTCTTGAGATAGTGCATGGAAAAGAATGCTTTCAAACCGTTGGAGCATAAGCCAATTCCTAGTCCATTACCAAAAAACTTCAATATGAATGAGACTTGTGACTATCATAAGGGGCCTGGGAACAAAACTGTCGTTTGCCACAAAATCCAAGATCTCATTGTTAAGAAGAAGATTTTTCTACCTTAAGTTAATATTGGCACTAATTTCCTCGTTGAACATAATTTCAATACAATACTAAATGAATTTGAGGAGGGTGATTCCACAAATCTCATCACTGATGCCATACCACTGAGCAATTATCATTACACCGAAGATAACCAGTCTTCCTTAGAGAGGTCACTCTCCCCAGTTTGCTCAACAATTATTGACCAAACATCCTTAAGGCAGTCTATTAATAATGACTACTATTGTGTCATCATAGATTTGAGAAATCTGGGTCAAGAAATAGATGATATAACCAGAAGTGGCCACATCACTCAAGCTCCTATTGTTACGACATCTTCAAGCCAACCATTGGAATAAAACAAAAGGGCTTCTAAACCTGACAAAGATCCTATATTGAAGCAACTTAAGAAGACACAAGCTAATATTTCAATATGGAGTTTTCTCATGTCCTCAAACCCTCATCGCCAAGCTTTTTGTAAGGCGTTGAACCAGACTTAGACATCATTAGACATCTCCCCAGAGACTCTGATTACATCAATCACTAGTTCCACCAGAGGAACTTCCATTTTATTTTCTGGTAATGAGATCACACCTAGGGGTCTCCATAATGATGCACTATACATAACTGTCATCATAAGGGAGAAGACTGTCCCTATGACTTTAGTTGATAATGGGTTTGCATTGAATGTTTTTCCTTTGAAAGTTACATGTTGTTTAGGGTTGGTTGCCACTGATTTCACTCATTTGATCAAATTGTGAGGGCATATGACAACTCTATAAGAGATGTACTTATGGTGGCTACATTGACCATCAATATGGGCCCGACTACTTTCAATGTCCCTTTCCAAGCTATTGATGTGCCATCCTATTTCAATCTACTCTTATGTAGGCCTTAGATTCATCAGACTAAAGTTATGCCATCTACTTTACACTAGAGGGTGAAGTTTCCTTTGAAAGGTGACGTGGTTACAATTAAAGTTAATTCGTCTGGCAAATCTAAAGTCCCAGACACTGTGCCCATCTAGGAAATTCAGCCTGAGTTATCAGCATATCATTTATCTAACTTCTCATTTATTCAATTCATTCATACCATGGGTTTTCCTAGTCATTAGTATCAAAGTTCCTGGATTTGAGCAGTTCTTCGATGTGAAGCTGACTACTGAGGTGAATGGTGAAATTGACGAGCCGCACAATGGAAGTGAAAAAGGGAAAAATGAACCCCCTTAGGAAAGGAGATTCAGATTTCATTTTTTAAAACTTTTTCAAAAAATAATACTTTGTTAAAACTATTTTAACAAAACTAAGTTAGACAATGTTTCAAATTCTTTGAAACTATACCCTAACCTAGGGTTTTATTGAAATCATTTTATCAAAACTCTTTTAGCAAAATTTCTCGAAATTTCAAACACTTTGAAATAACATTTTCTATATAAAAACCTTTTGACATAGAAGGTTTAGTCATTTATCAAACTCTTTAACTAATGTCTAAACCTTATGAAAAGACCCATGACATCAACCATAGATATTCTCACCAATTCTGTGTAAAACAAAAGTTGAACAAAGAAAGGTTAGAAGCAAAAATACCTCTCTCCCACCTTTGTTAAGCTCCCCAAATGTGAACCTCTAGCTTGAGACATACCTAGCTTTTCCCAAAAGCTCATTCTCCAATTCTCTGAAAGACACTTGAACATCTTCTCATTGGTTTCAAAACTGATTGATTCTTGCTCCTTTATTTGAGAATTTGAGACTTGAGGATGGCTTTGGTCTTTGATTACTTCTTCACACTCCCTTCCCAAGGGATAATTGAAGATGAGTTTGTTCTTGAAGAAATGCTATTCAAAACAAACTTCCTCTCACAATTTGGTGTGAATTTGAAGCTTGCTCTCTCTAACTCTTAGAGAGCTTCTCTCTCTAGCTCATTGGAGAAGTTGATGAATAGTTGCTCCATCATCTTCTCATTGAGTGAGTGAAAAGTCTTAGAAAAAAAATTAATCCAATCCCTTATATAGCCCATACTTCCTCTCACTTCCTTTTCCTTAAATCAACGAGAAAAAATAGGAATTATGTCTTATTGACTTATTTGACATTGGTTAGTCAATTAATCAAGAAGATTAAGGCTATATTTAGTAGGAATCAACTTTAAACCTTAATTAACCACATCTTATGTGGATTAAGTTAACAGCTTATTTCAAGCTTAATTATTTTGTTCATTAGTCCAAAACCTTTTCAATTAGTCATACCCATTTGTATCTCATACAAAATAAGATTTATCTGAAATTTCCTCTATTATGAATTAAACATCCAAATATGCTAGGATCCAATAAATTTAATTACATGTTTAATTCTATCATAATTAACAATTAATTAAACTCTTTAATCAATCATTAATATGATACAAACAAGCTAATAGGAATTACTATACGGAAAGTGACTTACTAGGTTCATGTTCTAATTAGCAATGAGATAAAGAAACTAATTTCTTCCCATTAAGTGAGTTAACCTAATTCTACACCTAGTCCCATAAGTCTTGAGTGATGTCTAGCATAACATATCACGACTACCCAATTAGAAATTAATGTCGGTGATCATATCCTTGACATAAGCATGGTCCTCTCGATCATAATAACCATGCACTTTAATCCCTTCATTACAGATTCCTGATCTCAACTAGGGTCATGGAAGAAGTCAAACCCTATGTGCTAGATCATATGACTTCTATCTGGTGTGAGTTCTCGATAAATCGATTCCAACTAGAAACTCTTTCTAGTGAATTTAATCCATTATGGCCAGAGATTTGCATATCAAGAATAACCATAAGTCATAGGATTCCTTCCTTGGTTACCCAAGTTAATGAATTCTTTCTTGGTTAAACACTTATCCCAATATAACACTGATTATGGACACCAAATTCCATAGACCAATACATGACTAGCATCGGTATGTAAGCAGTAACAAACCATAGCCACCAAAATATCAGGCAACATGTCATCTCAAGTATAAGGATTATATACACAATCATGATCTAGATGATGTGATATTGAATAGTTGGTAAAAACCCATGTATCCATCATCTAACATCACTATTCAACTCACTCATTTCATTAGTGTGCTCACGTGTTGTCACAATATCACATGTCTGTAGCATGAGACTCACAACCTCCATACCAACAAGTATCCAATACTTATTATGGATGAAAATAGAGATGATGGTCTTCCGGATTAATGGTTTCCCTACCAATAATCCTTTAACCATAAACAACCTTTAAAGCATATGTTAAAAGGGCAATCTGTCACTCATATTCTCCAACTCTTGAGAATAGATTCCCTATAGAATACTTAAGAGACATATATAAGTTCAATATAAGGAATGTTTTTGTTTATATTCACATGCCGAGTGTAAGCTCTAGGGCATACACTATTAACATGAGGATCAGTAGCCAATTTACTATTTGGAAAGTGATTACGAAGAGAACATGGAAATAAGCCTCTTTGGTGATATAGTTGTTCTTACAGAGAAGGAGGATAAATATGACCTCTCCACTATAATCAAGCTAGCTAATGGGAAACTGAAGAATTGGAGCTTTGACGAGAGCCCTTTTGAAGCTGGTAAGTCAAGATCTGAAACAGAAGCTAAAATCGAGTCTGATCTAAGTCAACTACTTATTCTAGGTCTTCCTCTGAGTCCGAATCTGATAATGATGTAATAGGTACACTGGGATTTAACTATAAGTATGTTGTAACCATGGACCTTTCTCCCATTTCAATTAATAAGACATCTAAGTTTTCTTGTTATGACCCTATTTCCTTATTTTCTTTTACTATTTCAATTGATGAATCTGACTTCAAACAAATAGAAAAAGAGAATGAAATAATAAATGAAATAAGAAATGCAGTTAAAGAGCCCATAAGCACTAACACTCATGAAATGCGTAAAAACACGTACATTGCATCTGCATGCTCAAACAAACTAGACACAAAGTCTATTGTCAAATTTGAAGACTGCTTCGCCTAGCAGCCTAGTGACATGACCGAGCTAGAACCAAGCATCGTCGTCCACATGATTCCAACCTATCCAGACTATAAGCATGTCAAGAAAAAGATCAGACATATGAAGTCTACCTAGTAGATACCAATAAAAGAAGAAGTAGATAAATAACTTGCTTATAGATTCATTGAGCCCATCAAATACACATCTTGGTTGGAAAATATTGTCCTAGTACTGAAGAAGAACGTAAAAGTCAAAAATGTTTATGGATCATCAAAACTTGAACAAGGCGCACCCCAAGGACGATTTTCCACTACCCCACATAGATCACTTGGTTGATGTATTAACCGGTTTAGAGATGGTTTCCTTAACCGATCTGGCCAAGGGGTATAATCAGATCGTAGTCCATCTGCTAGACATGGAGAAAATAACTTTTATCATAGAATGGAGCACCTACTATTATAGAGTAATGCCATTCAAGTCAAAGAATGATTGAGCCACTTATTATAGAATGGCTACTACAATCTTCCATGACTTAATGCATAAAGAAGTGGAGGTGTTCGTCAATGACATGCTTGTTCAAGTGTAACCCTTGAACTCCATTTACAAGCACTGGAGAATTCTTAATTAGACTTCGACAGTACAATCTCTACTTAAATCCTGACAAATGCATGTTTGGAGCCTCATTTGGAGTGTTCCTTGGTTATATGGTCAGCAAGAAAGTCATGGAAGTGGATCCAGCCAATTTTAAAGCTATGTTAGACATGCCACCTCCTAAAACCAAAAAGGAGATAAGAGGCTTCCTCGGTCATCTTCAATATATCAGTCGGTTCATTCACCAATTAGTCGATACCTGCGACCAAGTATTTGACTTATTGAAAAAGAATTCCTCCAAGTAATGGAATAAGGAGTGTCAAAGAGCTTTTGAATAGATTAAGAAGTATCTTTTGAGTCCACATATCCTACATTCTCCTAGTCCTGGTCAACCTCTATTGCTCTTTTTGACTGTCACTGAAGAAGCCATGGGAGCAATACTTGAGTAACAGAATGCTGACACACGAACTCAAGTACAAGTACAAGTACATTGAAAAGCTCTACCTTGCTCTAGTATGGATTCTCCATAAAATGAGAAACTATTTTGGGGAATACATCACACACATCCTCACTCATCAAAGTCCTCTCGAGTACCTTTTTGAAAAGCCTGTCTTAAATAGCAAAATGGCTAGATGGATGGAAGTCCTCGTAGCCTTTGACCTCAAGTACATTTAGAGAAATTCCATCAAAGGTAGTGTCATCTCCGATCAACTGGCTACTGCCCCAACTGATGATTATTGGGAAGAGCCTGAATTTCCTAATGAAGACATACTGTTTGTGGAAAATGACACATGGCAACTATATTTCGATGGAGCTACAAACCACAAAGGTTTTACCATCGGCTTGGTGTTCCTTATGCCCACCGGTGAAAGCTTACCTCTTGCAATCAAACTTGATTTCTATTTAACCAACAATGAGGCAGAATATGAAAAATGTTTGTTTAGGTTTGGAGTAGCTCTCCAGATTGGCATCAGAAGCTTAGAAGTCTACGATGAATCCAACCTCATAGTCTCCTAAGCCTGGAGAAGTTGGAAAATTAGAGAGGAGCGATTAGTTCCTTATCATAAGCACCTCAAAGAGTTAGCCAATAAATTTGACACTCTATCTTTCCACTACCTTCTAAGAGCTCAAAATAAATATGCTGATGCACTGGCCAATCTGGCATCAATGATAGAGATAAGTGATAGGTTCATTAACTATCCTATCCGAATAAGCATTAAACGCCTAATGAGCTTTCAGACTCATTGTATGAGCATTCAAGTTGAAGAGAAACCATGTTACTAGGAGATCTACATCTATCTCACTAAAGGTGAATATCCTAAAGGTGCCTCCAAATCAAAAAGAAGAACCCTTAGACAACTTCCCAGTGGATACATCCCTAAAGGAGACATTCTTTACAAGAAAACAATGAATGGCATTCACCTCAGATGTGTCTCAGACAAAGATGCAAACCATATCATGGAAGAAATCCATAGTAGAATAGATGGCACTCACATGAATGATTGGGCCTTATCTAGAAAAATCATGAACCAAGGCTATTGGCTCACCATGAATAGGGATTGTGCATAATATGCTCAAAAATGCCCAATGTGTCCAGAGTATGCAAAGCTCCAGAAGCTTCCCTCCTCGCCTTTAAATCCAATATCCACACCTTGACCTTTTGTTATTTAGGGCATAGATGTCATTGGCAAAATCTCACCTAGGTCATCTACTGGCCAAGAATACATTCTGGCTGCCAAAGATTATTTCACCAAGTGGGTTGAAGTTGCACCTTATCAAGTACTGGATTCAAAGAAGGTGGACCAGTTCATCAAAACCAACATTATTGTGAGGTATGGTTTCTAATATGAAATCATTTCGAACAATGGCTCCCACTTCTAGAAAGAGGTAGTCATTCTCCTGAAGAAAGAAAAGATTGAGCATCACAGGTCTTCTCCATACAGACCTCAGAGCAAAGGCGCAGTTGAAGCCACCAACAAAGCACTGAAAAACATGCTTCAGAAAATGATTAGCAATCACAGAGATTGGCACCTGCATCTGCCAAGTGCCATCCTTGGGTACAAAACCACTTATAAGTCCACTACAAGAGTTATACCATATTCTCTTGCCCATGTAATGAAAGCACTCCTCCCCATAGAAGTAGAAATTTAGATAGCTAGAGTTCTTCAGGAAGCTCAGATCTCTAAACTTGATTGGCAATAGGCCTACTTCAATCAGGTTAATAGGATTGGCGAGAAAAGCATGTAAACACTCCACCAAACACAAAATTACAAAATCAGACTGGAAAAACACTTTAATAAATGAGTCTAAAGTCACAATCTTTAGGATGGTGACTTTGTTCTCAAAGAAATCAGACAAGTGGTATAAGACCATCGAGGAAAATTCAGACCTCCTTGGAATGGACCATACATCATTAAGAAGATCATGTCAGGTGGAGGCGTCATTTTAATGGACATCGATAGTAATGAATTCTATCATCCAACTAACCTCAACCAACTCAAGAAGTACTATATATAATGTTCTTATTGTATTAAGCATGCATTTAGGCATCGTTACCAAACAAGAACTACCTAATTCTCCAAAATTATAATAGACTTCAATTTTTAAATTATCTTTAGTAAGGGGATACGTAGGCAGCCCTCATTGGGTATGGTCCAAACCATTCAATAAAAAACATTGCATGCAAGAGTTAAAAGAACAAATAAAGAAATTTGAAAAAAGAATGAAACCCCACTAATATGAAAACCCAAGCAAGAAGCTTAGGTAAAAATTAGGGTATAACCTGCTAGACTTAAAATCAAAAAGACGGTCTAAGCAACCATTAAGGCAGCTTGCTAAGTTGAAAATCCAAAAAGGCAGCTTAGGGAAAAACTAGAGTTTAATAAATCAAACAAAATTTTTATTGAGGTCTTATTTGTCTTTTATAATTGCCAAAACAAAGCATTGAAATAGAAAATAAAGTAAAATCAAATAAATAGTCTTATTATTTCTAAAGTCTAGACTTAGACTTAACCCTCAATCTCAGTCAGAATAGCAACTTGCTTGACTTTCTCCTTTAGCTAACAAGCTTTAATCCACCATGTGTTTTACCCAACAGATCTTCCATAATCATTGCCAGGAATTACCATGGCCCTTGAATAGTCTTCGATCCAACACGAGAGAACAGCTCTAGCCACTCTGTCATTCACAGTGGTCGCCTCAAACAAAAGGCCTTCTGAGGGCACATCCTGAACATGTCCCATCTGACAAAGGACTCTGGTAGCCTGATACTAAGCCACATAATGACACCCAAGCAGATACATGTACTTAAAGCCTTAGCTTTTTATAATAAACCACTTGATAGTGTACTAATCAGGCCTCCACAATAGATCAGAGGGACTCAGCTCCAGAAGCCAGCTAACGTATTCTTGCTCGAAATCTAAGCAAAAGACAACCTTCCTAGTGCGGTACCAAGTAACAGAATACTCTGGTTTATCAAGTCTAGGAACAATCCTCAAATGATCCCTCAGCCATATCTGAAAGGTGGAATAATACAAATCAGAATACTCTCGAGACATGCTAAAAGAAAAAATCATAAAGGGATCTAAATACGTAAAGCAAAAGCAGACTGCCAGTCAAAGGTTTTATGGAGCTATGATAATAGTCCAAGCTCAGCAGTGTTTTAACTAAAATCATCCCCATAATTGACTTACCCTCACCCATCTGAAGTATCAGCTCAACTATCTTTGCATCCTTTAAACCAATTAGGCCCACAAATATATAACCCACAGTCAGTGCAAAAGCATAAGCCCTCAACCTCCTAGCCATCCAAATAGAGTCATCCTTTGACTCCTCCCAAAACATAAAGGCTAACACATGTAGGTCAACCTAGTCATCTTTCACTATAGCCGAAGTAGCCTATGTTTTCAAGTCCAACAACTTTTTGAATGAGTTAAAATAGCCTACCCACTTAACTGGAATAGTAGTGACAGACTCGGGATTCGTATACAACAAAAAGAAAACTCCTCAAAAGTTGGACACATCTCGTCCATACTAGCCCCAAAACAAAACACATGATCAAGGGGTCCCAAAACTGCATATAGGCATTAAGAAAATGCCAATCAATTTTCACACCCCTAAGAGTCGATAAAGCAGACATACTGTATCTCCCAAGGTTGATCCTTTGCACTTTGGTCAATTTCAAACACCATCCATGCATTACATGGCTTAAAAAGGGCTTCATGTTTAAGAAAAGGAAAAAGAATCTGACATTTTTATAAAAAATATATTTTTCCCAGTGATTTTCTAACTCTAACGTCACGTTAGTATAAATACTTATAGTGCATATAAAACGAGGAAAAATGCACTCGTTGAACCAAAATGTATGCATTTTGGACTTCACGCATGCATAAAGCCCTTTACACATACCTGAAGCCCCACTCGCGTGTGTCTGCCACGTGGCAGGTTATGATTTGCCCCACACAATCGATCCATTTCGATTCAATCCAATTCCGTTTTTTGTCCGATTTTCAAAACATGAAATATTTTTCATTCTAAAAAATCATAAAATTACAAAATTTAAACTAAAGTCCAAAATTTTTCATAAAATTCAAAAATTAGTTTTGAAAATGATAAATATTTTTCGTAAAGCCCTCGAAATGGGGCTTGAACATAGCTAAGGATAAAATCACTACATTTCATGCATAGGCCATATCAGGGATCATCTTTGGACTTAACAACTACGTCCTCCTCTTCCTCTGGAGGTGCTCTACGACACCCAATGAACCACTGCTCCTACTAGGAATCTATCATACTCATGGCAGATAGAGTGGTGCTCAAGTCAAAAGTGCACCTGTAAAAGTTATCCACACTCTGGCCATGAACAACATTAGGAACATGCAAATATAGACATAAATCAAAAGATGTCAAAAAAATAGAGAATATGTCATAACTACAAGTAAAAAAAAACATATCGTCACTGTAAGATGGTCAAAATCCACCCTCTAGACTCCGGTCATATAACCATGCCCAAAATAATACACCTCAGTCACACCCACCACATCAGTGTAAGACACATGATCAGTAGTCTGCAGCATAGAGTGCCACGACTAGCTGGAGCTATCATGCATGTGAGATGAGGAAGCTCCCATGCCAGATGAACTAGAGCACTGATAAGGCACTACCTAACATGTGATCCTAGATTGAGGCCTCTGTCTAGTAGTAGCATGGACTCTTTCTGGAATAGGCATGTAAACCTTACGGAACGGGGGCATTCCATCCAACAGCCTACCTAACTAGAACTCGGAGTATGAAAAATTAGGTAACTGAAAGTCCTATCGAGCTCTCTCGACTCTCCAATAAGCCTAATAAGTAGTAGATATGTTCTTTCTCTTCTTCAAATGAGGGTCAGCCAGTACCACCCTATCACTGCCTGACTGGGCCATGACATGCTTTCCAAGAAAGAACTCCATTAGCTTAGTCGACCCTTGGAAAATATGCCTCTTGGTGGTAGTGATACCCAAAATGTCCCAACCAGCCTTCTCGATAGCAACTCTCTGAAAAGGCTGTCATGTGACCTGAAATCATCAAAATAGAGAATAAAAAATCAGTTAGATAATACAAGGCTAAGACACTTGATCATTACCTGAGTTGTAGTGGCTAAAATGCGATGGTAATTAGAAAATCAGAAGGCCTCTTCCTTATAGAGCCATGACTCTCTATACCACATTCTCCTAAGTGGAAAAGGAAGTGGGTCCTATGACACCACCCTGGGGGCAAGCTTGCCAAAGTGGGAAAAAGCCCATAACTGCAAAACAGAAAGACTGCTTAGCATAAATCTATAAAATCAAAAACAAAGAATCATAAGGGGAAATACTGACCTCCCAAATGATGGCAGTCGAAGGAATGCCAACTAAAGAAAGTGTGTCTAGATTACCTATACACTTGTACACCACAATTAGAGAGGCACCAGCCCAGTCATACTTGCCAAGGTCATCTAAGTCCACCAGTGAGGCCAAAATCTTCAGGTCGACATAACCTGACTCATCGTACTGAAAGATGGTTGACAGAATAATCAGAAGGTCGACCCAAGAACATTAATCCAAAATATAATTATAAAATTATTGGCCCATCTAGTCAAGAAGGTCTAGTAGAGCAGTCCTTTAAATTTATACCTAGCCACCAGTAGGCAACTGCTCTCCCAGCAATCCTCCTAGCTCATGACGTTGTCTGGTTCTAGCCTCAAAAACCAAATTGCGATGTCTGAACCACATCCTAGTCAAGCAAGACCTCTCAAAGGGATTCATGGTCATCTCCCCCATAGGCAAATGGAAAGTGTTAGTGGTCAGCCCCCACCTCTCAGTAAGGGTAAAAATCATGGATCTATCAGGACTATGCCCTATGTCTAACTGCAACCAAACATTCAGGTTAGCACGAGACACTCTCTCTGCCACCTCCACATGGGCATTAAGAAAATTAATCACCTTACTTAGGTAAGACCGACCCCACCTCTAGCTAAGCCGGCCATCCTACATGTATGCATTCTATCCTTAGTACTTTTCAATTCCATTTATCTCAAACTCTATTTTTGTTTTGAAAAAATAAAATACGAGAGAAAATAGTGCATAAAAATGATACAAAAAATAAAAGAACGATAAAAAATACATACTAGAGGGAAGCTGAGCCAACTAGCATGCATTTGATGCTTTGCCAGGAAATCTAAGTTGAGAGGTGTAGGTGAATGAACTATATCCATCATCAAGTTATTAGTGGGATCCCAGTCTGGTAAGGGTACAACTTTAGAATCAAACAACCCAGTAAATGCACCAGTTATATTACCGAGTAACTCATCATAAAAAAACCTATACTATTGGTTATTGATCAAGCCGTCGAGTGACAGAGTGTCAAAGGTTGGAATCGCCTCTCATCTAAAAGACTCACTCAACAATCCCAACAAATCTTCCTCCTTGTCGATAATCAGAACTAGTAACATCCAAAATCTTTTTCTCCAAAACTAAAAAGGAAGAAGAAGATAATTTTCAGAGGAAATCTTAAGAAGTTATAAGTTATGGATGAAAGTGAATACTCTAGCCCTATTTATTAGCAAAACCTATAACTACTGCATTAAATTCTTTCACACTTAGCAGTCACATCACCATGAACATGAAAGCTAAGGGAGGGGCAGCTATGATCCCTCATTTTGGTACCATTGCATTCGACCCATCAATGCGAGCCCAATGGATCTGACCAGGCTCAAATTGGATCTCAAATGAGCCTAGAAAAGCCTTAAAAACTGAATTAGACTAAATTGAACTAGACCTTGAAAATTGAGCCCAGGATGGACCCAAGCTCAAAACGACAATATGCATGTGCGAACGACTTCATGCATACATCAAGCCCTTCATGCATGTGTGAAGGCCTACGCGTATGCATCGAGCGAGTGATGCACTCACTTTTCAATTTTAGGGTTTTCTGATTCGTTTCTCTATAAATTTGACCCTCCAAAATAGAGTCGGGTTCAAACCTTTTTACCAACTTTTCCAGATTACATAACACTCTTAAAGGCACTCACCAGACATCAATTTACATTAATCAGAGCCTCCGTAATGCACCTTTCAAATAGCAGATACCCTAATTTCAGACATTACAGGTGATTAATTCAATCAGTCAACATTCAATCTAGTTTAGGCCCTTAATCAACACTCTTCGAACACAATGGAGACCTGCTCTGGCTTCATCAAACCATCAGAACCTCCAGTTCTCAAACCACATAAAAAGGTAAATACGTTATAGGATTTCTTTTTTCCTATAATCAAATTATGATTTTAAGCCCTTAAATTCAGACCTAAGGCATGCTTTCTAAATCATTCATTTTAAGCCCTTTAATTTAGATTAAGGCAATATTTTAAGAAAACCTTTTTCATAATTAAAATCAACCAAACCCTAAATTTGTTAGGTACAACACATAATAAAAATTCATTTTTCATTAATCAAGTCCATAATTGATTAATAGCCTATACGAGTAACTCTTTTCACAAATCTAATATCAATTAGCTACTGAACATCCAAACCACCCCACTGTTACCAGAACAACCCCTTTGAGAGAAGGAAGAATGGCGTGGAGTTTGATTCCTATATAAAGGGATACGTCGGCAAGCCTTCCACGACTTCAACACCAAAAATCATTTTTCTTTTTTTTATTATTTATTTATTTATTCATATTTTGTTCAATCTGTTCAAATACCATTATATTATGCAATTATTTGTATGTTCATATGATGTGTGGTTTTAAGGTGTGTGCTCCTCCCAGATCATAAGACAGGAGGGGAGATCCTCTGATTTACTAGTTTTGCATGTATTATTTTATTACTTTCTTTGAGGTGTTGTGCCTTCCCTCGAACTTGAAGTGGGATAAAGGAAGGACCCCTGCCAAAGTCACTTGTATTTATCGCTTTAGAGATGTCATTTGAATAATTAGCATGTTCATGCATCCATCCGATATAAAAGTTCATGCAAACATGAAAATCATTATTTTTACTGAACTTCCACAATTTTTGGGGAAAAATATTATTTTAATTGAAATGGTACAAAACTATTTTTATAAAAATGTTTTCAGATCACAAACCTCGAACCCCCTATGATTCTAAAAATGACAAGCTTTTCCAGTTGGATAGAAAACTGAATCTTTTCTAAACTGGAGTTAAAATCAAAAGGTGTCTTAATCACCTTAGAATAAAACTTACTTTTCTAAAAGGTTAAGTGGAGACTCTAAACACTACACACATTACATGCACTCCAACTGACACACGTGGGGGCACAAATGTGGAAACCCAATCCACAATCAATAATGGCTCGGAAGCATAATCTAAAAAGTTTCCTCTAGGCCTTGTAAGAGGTCCGTAGGCATGCTCTTCGAGGAAAATCCCGTAGAATGCTCGGGTAGGACCTCACAACAGTAAGGAACTGTGTCCCCTTCTTTGACAAAATACCCATTCAAAGTTCTGAAATACGCCCTTCTAAGGATGTCAACTTCTCCCCCACTCTTGGTTACAACAGATATCTCTCTTGCTTTAACCTTTTCTTCTTTGATTTTATCATCTTTAGGATGGTAACCTAGGCTAAAAGGGAGGAGTAGAGAACTTGAAGTCATTAATGGACTTGATTCCTTGTTGATTTTTCCCATGGCTTAGACCAAGAGAAGTAACCCATGTTCTTCATAATGTTCCCAATCATTGGGTTGTAGTACGGGTTAATGTCTAGAGTAATTACCTCTTTAAGATTATCAATTATATGGATGAACTGGACAAATGAGAAATTGAACAAAGGATATGTCAATAGCTCAGGCTGGATTTCCAAAATGGGAACTGTGTCTGGGACCTTAGATTTTCCAGATAGGTCTGCTTTGATAGTAACTATTCCATTTTTTCGTTGAAATTTAACCCTTTGATGCAGAGTCAATGGCACATCTTTGGCATGATGAATCCAAAGTCTCCCTAGAAGCAAGTTGAAATAGGATAGCACATCTATGACTTAGAATGGTACTTTGAAAGTGGTTGGGCCCATAGTGATAGTCAAAGTCACCACTACCAGAACTTCTCTCTTTGAGTTATCATAAGCCCAGAAAATTTAGCCAGAAGGGGTAAAATTAATATCACTTAACCCTATATAGCTTGTAACTTTCAGCAGGCAGACATTGAGTACAGATCCATTTTCAACCAAAGTCATTGGAATAGTTTTCTCCCTTGTGATGATTGTGACATAAAAGGCATTATTGTGTAGTCCCCTAGGTGGTATTTCATTATCAGAAAAGGAGATGGATACTATTTTGGTAGCACTGGTAATGAAGGCCACCAAAGCTTTAAGAGAAATGTTTATTGGAGTCTGGCATTGGCTCAGCGCTTTACAAAGAGCTTGGCAGTAAGAATAAGAAGACATAAGTAGACTACATATGAAAATGTTTGCTTGAGTATTCTTCAACTATTTGAGTATGGAATCTTCTTTAGGGTCAAAAGTCCCTTTGGATTGAGCCACTAGTTGGCTTGTAAATGGAGGATCAATAAGTGTTTGAGTGATCCTACCACTTCTAGTAATAACATCTATTTCTTCACCTAAGTATCTCAGATCAATGATAACATAACAATAGTCAATATAGATTGACCTCCCTAAAGAAGGTTGGCCAACCGGAGGTGAGCAATTTGGAGAGAGGGACATTTTTAAAGAAGATTGTTCTTCTTCAGTGTAGTGATACTCAAGAGTACAACATCGGTTATAACGTGCTTCGAATTCCCTTTCTCAAACTCATTCAAAATTGTATTCATGTTGTGCTCTTGGAGGGATTTGTGCCAATATTTGCAGTAGGCAGTAAGAGATCCTTAGCATTAGTAAGATCTTGCATCTTATGTCTAAGGGCCTAGTAGTCGTCATTTTTGTGGCCTGGCCTTTGGTGGTAGTCACATCTTTCAGACATGTGGAGATTCTTTGGAAATGGATTAGGAATAGGTTTAGGCTTCAATGGTTGGAAGCCATCCTTTTCTAACCACTCTTTTAGGAAATAACTCATTGTCATTCCCCTTAGGTTGATAAATTCTCTTCTTTTAATATGGATGGGCTTACGGGCCAAGATAGCATTGACCCCTCCTTCATTTTGAGCAGCATTGGTTTCTTAAATTAGGAGGATGAGGATTGAGTTTTGTCCTTGATGAGGCTAACCCTATCTTTAAGGCGTGAGCCAACATGAGCCAGAGCCTTAAAATTAAAGAAGTATTGTATCATTATTCTATCTCTATACACTGCTAACAAATTCTTCAGAACTATATCAATTTGTTCGAATTTTGTTAGCTTATTCACCATTCGGGAGGCTTTCTTCCTCCACCTAGTAATAAATGTAGAGAATGTTTCTTTAGGTTGTTGTTTAGTAGTTTCAAGATCTCTTCTCTTAGTATCAACTTTTTTTATTATATGAATACTATTTTATAAAATCAGTACAAATTGACATTCAAGTCAGTTTCATAGAGTCATGTAGTTGAATGAACCAATTTAGAGCTGCACCAATGAGCGACTATTGGAAGAGGTGAGCAAGGAGCTTGCTTTCTACGCGTAAGGGGCATAAAGTACCATCAAAGATTCTTAGGTGAGTGCTGGGGTAGGTGGTGCCATAGAACTTCTCAAAATTTGGCATCCGGAATTTGGGCGGAAGCCTAGCATTAGGGAAGGGACATAGGGCCTTCACATTAAGGGCATTTTTTTTCCTTTTTTAGGCCTTGAGATTCTTCTTCATTTCTTCATACTTTTCAGCTATAGTCATGAGGAGTGGGTATTTTTAACCCCTTTTAGGAAAGGATCCACAGTAGAGGTAGTTGGGGTGCTGTTTCCACTGCCAATAGGTGGATTCAAAATAATAACTTCATCAGCCAAAGGCTCTTTCCCAAAATATGAGGAGCAAACATGGTTGGTAGGATGAACCCCAACTTGTGCCTGCATAGCTTGAACCTTGCCTAATATGGTCTACTCTAGGGCTTGCATCATTGTACAGAGGGTCTCTTGTTGTGTTTTCATTACCTCCTCTTGCCTTTTAATAATCTCATCAAGCATTCCAGCAATGTCAGCAGGCTAAGCGGGTTGAGCATTGGCACTAGCAGTTGTAGGTGGGATATCTTTGATTGACATGGTGACCTTATGACAGGAAGAAAAGTAGGGTATTAGCTTTTTAAAAAAGTTAAGGCCAGTAGCAGATAGGTTGGTATGAAAAGTGTAAGTTTTTTATAGGATTTGGTCTAGAATAATTCACTTTGTCCAATTTTAGTTTTTTGGATGTCATGATGTGTGCATGAATGAAAAAAAAAAGGTTTCATGATGACATTAATATTGAGAGCTTTTAGGGTATATTGGACCTTCGATCAATTATAACCTTGGTGGTTTAAAGTTTCCCCAATGACTAGAGGTGTGATATAGCTAACCACATATGAACCAAGGAGGTTCACTTGGGTCCAACGGTTATGTGCAACCTCGTTATCCCAACCAAAAGGATTGGAGGGTATGCCTTGGAGTAGGATGATTTCACTATTGAAAAAGTAGTCCCAAGCAGGGAAGATTAGTCGATGTTACTCTCTATCTAGGTATTCCTAGAATAAGGAACATGTGAATTGATGCATGAAAACCTATTTTCACATAGTATTAAGCCAAAAGATTGGATTTATAAAAAAAATAATCCACTTAGGTTTTATATCAATTTTCCAAATGTTCCCATTGAAGTCACCAATTGTGAAGCCCCATTCGAAGACTATGGGATTTTCCAGTACGCCTATGAGTTTATGGCTCGAGGAAACTAACCACAAGGGGCCACATTGCACATGGCATCACGGTTGTGGCCAGGTCCCACATTTGTACACTCCACATATGTCCGTTAATGAACATGTGTGATGTGAAAGGAGTCACAACTTAATCAATAAGAAAATGGTTTTTTCTACGGTGATTAAGAAACCAATTTGATTAACTTCATTTTTAGAAAAATCTTATTATTTTACCCAATTTAGAAAAGGTTTGGCCTTCGAACCAAAGTTCAGTTCGGGAATTCATGATCTGATAAAAACATTTTTAGAAAAATAGTTTTTTCCTTTTTTAAACAACTTTTGACTTAAGAAAATATGATTTTGGCTAAAATTGATTTTTGTGTATACATGGCATATCACGTGATGCTTGAGCAGGTATTATCATGGCAATAATGATGTATGAACATGACATAATATGCATGACAATCGCGTAAAGCAATAAATTATAGTAAAAGGAAATCAGGCATCCTTCCTCAAGCCCATTTTAGGTTCTAGAGAATGCACACTTCCCAAAAAAATAGTAAATCACATCACAAAATAAACAAATAATCAAGAAGGGGTAAAATCCAATAACAATTAACCCTAAGTAGCTTGTAACTTTTAGAGGGTAGACATTGAGTGTGAACCCATTGTCAACTAGAGTATTGGGGATAGTTTTCTGACAATAGTGATGTAAAGGACATCATTTTGTGGTCGCCCAGACAGGATTTTATTATCAGAAAAGGAAATGGACACCCCTTCGGTAGCAGTAGTAATGGAGTCGACCAAAGCTTTAAGTGAGATGTAGGTTGGAGTTTGGCATTGGCTTAGTGCCTTACAAAGAGCTCAACGATGAAGGTAAGATGACATAAGTAGACTCCAGATAGAAATGTTTGCTTGAGTCTTCTTTAGCTGTTTGAGTATGGGATCCTCTTTAGGGTCAAGAGTCCTTTTGGATTAAGCCACTAGTTATCTTGCAGATGGAGGAGTAGCATGTGCTTGTGCGATCCCCCCCACTTTTACTAATGGCATCAATTTTATTACCCAAGTTTCTCAGATTAATGATAACACAATAGTAGTCATTATGGATTAACCTCTCTATGGAAGGTTGGCTAACCAAAGATGAGCAATTTAGAAAGGGCTTCTCTAAGAAAGATTAGCTCTCTTCAGTGTAGTGATAATTGCTTAGAGGTTCAACATTGAAAATAAGGAGTGTTGAACCCCTTTCCTCAAACTCATTCAAGATTTTATTCACATTGTGCTCTGGGAGGGGATTTTTGCCAATGTTTGCAGTAGGCAGGAGTATATCATTGCCATCAACTAAATCTTATGTCTGAAGGCCTTGTCATCAGTTTTGTGGCCTGGCCCTTGATTATAATCATACCTTTCAAACATGTTAAAGTTCTTTGGCAATGGATTCAGAATGGGCTTGGGCTCTAATGGTTGGAATGCACCCTTCTCTAGGCATTGCTTCAAGAGAAAACTTAGTGTCAATCCCATTAGAGCCGTGAATTACCTTTACTTGATCTAAATAGGCTTGTAAGCCAAAATGGCATTGACCCAGCCTTCTTTAAAAGTATATTGGTCTTTTTAAAATGAGAGGACAAGGTCTAAGTTTCATCCTTAATGATACTAGATTCAACTCCATATTTTAAGCGAGTGCCAACATTCACTAATGCTTTAAAATCAGGCAAATATTGTATTATCAATCTATCTCGATACACAGGTAGTAAAATCTTAACAATGATGTCAATTTTCTCTATATCATTTGGTCTATTTATCATTTGGGAGGCTTATTCATCCATCTAGTAATAAAAGTAGAGAATGTTTATTTAGGAAATTGCTTAGTTGTTTCCAAGTCTCTCCTTTTAACATCAATTTCTTGATTATAGGAATATTGTTTTCATTACATATGTACTCAGAGGTCTATTTCTTGAAATCCTCAAACTGAATGAAATAATTCAAAGCCATACTAGTAAACGACTGTTGGAAGAGCATAGTAAGGAGCTCGCCTTTCATATCTAAAGGGTGTAAAGTGCCATCATAGATTCTAAAGTGAGTGTTAAGGTAAGAAGTACCATATAACTTTTCAAAATTCAGCATCTGAAACTTGGATGGAAGTCTGGTACTGGAGAAGGGACTCAGTGCTTTCATATCAAAGACATTTTCTTTCTTCTTCAATGCCTTGAGGGACTTCTCCCTTTCCTTATAATTTTTCATCATTGTTTGCAGAAAAGGATAAGTTGATGCCCCATTTTTGAAAGGATCCATAGTAGGGGTAGATGGGATGTTATTTCCATGGATAGTTTGTGGATTTAGAATAATGACTTCATTGGCCAAAGGCTACTTTCCAGAGTTGGAAGAGGTAGAACTATGATTAGTGGGTTAGAGCCCAACTTGAGCCAACATAGCTTACACTTTACCTAGGATGGTCTGCCCTTGTGCTTGCATCATAGTAGAAATAGTCTTTTGTTGAGTTTTCATGGCCTCGTCTTATTTTTTCATGGTTTTAGCCAGTATAGAGGCGATGATAGCAGGTGGATCATTTGGAGTAGTGGCATCATCAGCAGGGTTGAGGGTGTTGTTACCTTCAAAGTTCGACATGTTAACCTTAGGATAGAAAAAAGTAGGGTATCAGCTTTTGAAATACGCTAGTTGAAGGCAAGTAGCTATGAAAAGGATAGTTTTTTTAGAGAATTGGTTTAGAACAGTTCACTTAGTCCAATTTCAGTTTTTTAGATGTCATGATGCATGCATGTATGCATGAATGAAAAAAGTTTTTAGGGTACATGGGCCTTAGAGTCAGAGTCTTTAGGGTACATGGACCTTAGAGTCAACAATAATCATTACATGAGAGTGTGAGGCCCTGCCCAAACGGCCCATGGGATTTCCCCAAGCAAGCATTCCTGTGGACCTCTATCAAGGCCTGGAGGAAGCATTCAAGGCATATAACTTCATTTGTTTCTTTCTTTTTAAATTCTCCTTTCGAATGCTTTTCTCTTCTGTTGGGTCGCTGATACCTATTTCCTCTCTTTTTCAGAAATCTATTCATTTTTCTTGCTAAGGCATCCATCTCGTCTATTTTCGATAAGTCTGACTCGGCAGGTAAAGCAATTATCCTTTTTTATTTTGCTTCTGACTCAGCTCTTCTTGTTAGGACCATCTCATAGGTTAGGAGATTTCCTATGAGTTCATCCATCGTTAATTCTTCTTTGTCTGTAAGAACATTTACCTTAGAGTGCCATTCCTTAGGTAGGGACCCAAGTATTTTTTGAATATGGTTCTTTTCTGGCATGGCATACCAAAAAGTAGCAAGCTAGTTTGTCAGATTAATGAGATTGATGTTCATTGTTGTGATTGTCTCGGATGTCTTAATTTCAAATAACTCATATTCTTTCATTAGAATATTTACTTTTGGCTCCTTGACCAACCTTGTTCCTTCATATGTATTTTCCAAATTTTCCCATATAGCATTGGCTGTGGTGCACCCTGAAATTATATTAAACTCATAAGGTGTTAGTGCACAACGTAAAATATTCATGGCTTTAGCATTAAGAGATATTTGCTTCTAGTCGTCTTCATTATATTCTGATTCTATATTAGGAACACTAGCAACAACACTGGATGAAGTTTCTTCTATAATTTTCATTGGAACCTTCAGTCCATTCCTGATCACTGTCCAGGATGCTATATTAGTGGCTTGAATGAAGTGAGTCATTCTTGTTTTCTAATAAGTGTAGTGTGTTCCATTGAAGAGTAGTGGTCTATTGATGGATTGCCCCTCACGGAGCAGTAGAGCTTCATGCGCCTGACCTGTTATGATAGGATATTTCCTCTAAGGATGTTAAGCTTGAAATATGTAGAGATCTACTCTGATACCAAATGTGAGTATAATCAGGCAACCAAGAGGGGGGTGAATTGACATTTTTCACAATTTTCTCATTTTAGGTCACTAATTAAAGTTTCGTGATAGAGCTGATTAGATGATAAATTTTTACAAAGAATATTTAGCTAAGGACTAAATCCAACTGCATAAATATCTTACTGTGTTTTATTAGCACCCTAAAGATACTTACAGCAGTAGGCTAGTGCTTATGTGTAAAAGCCTAATACAATTTCTTAATGTAAGAAATTACCAATTAAAGAGAAAATGAGATATAAAGTAAGAGCCAGAAGCTTAGTTAAAACAAACTTAGCAAAATATACTTGTTTTACTTTCAGTGCACACAATTAGGGACCTGATACAATGCAAGTAATTGAAAATAGATATAACACAAGGATTTATACTGGTTCAGCACACAGGCCTACATCCATTTCCCAAGAACCAACAGTTCTGGGAGTTCCACTAGTGTGCTCTTTTTCAATTGGCTAGAGCAAAGCCTTACAGTCCTAACTGATTAGGGACCTAACCCAGGAGAAACATACCCTTTCTCCAGTCCCTCAGAATTTTGCTAAGGCTTCTGAAAACCTCTCACCTATTCCCATGAATAGATGGACCTTATATACTTTCAATTGGATGGCTATGACACCCTTAATACAACACAGGCTTAATTAGGTGCCTGAAGGACCTGTACAACTAGCTTGTTTTGAAAAATACAAAGAAAAACAAAATTTTTGTTACAACATATCCTACAATGGATTAATAACAATGAAGTTTTAAAGAATATATTGAGATGAAAGAATTTAAAATGAAGAACTCAAGCTTTAAATGATTTGAAATAAATGCACACTTGAGATGAAAAATAAAT
>CAOJBK015411852.1:0-11742 GCA_948294925.1 Codiaeum variegatum
TTACTTGATCTAATCTAGAAAATTCTAGCTTATGCAAATTTTTTCAAAGAACTTAAAACATAAGCTGGAATTGGAGGAAAAGATTGTTGTTTCGAATGTGGCAAGTGTTGTTTTACAGCATAAATTACCTTCAAAAGTAAATGATCCTTTTAGTTTTGTGATTGACATTGAATAAGGTAATAGAGAAGAGGCTAGAAGCATGCTTGATCTAGGAGCTAGTATAAATTTGATGCCTTATGCCTTGTTTTCTTAATTGAATTTAGGTGATTTAAAACCCACAAAAATGTGATTGCAATTAGCCGATAGGAAATTAAGGTATCCTAAGGGAATTATAGAGATTGTACTAGTGCAAGTTAAGTGCTTAATTGTACCTATTGATTTTGTTGTGCTTAAGATAGGTGATGGGTTGAATAATAGGTCTGAATTGCTTATTTTATTAGGGAGACCTTTTATGGCAACCACTAATACCATAATTATGTTAAATATGGAAAATTGACTATGTCAGTGTTGGACCAAACTGTTGTGTTTTCTATGTTTGATAATCTCACACACTATAGCATAATATATGTGGAAAATTCACCTTTTGATGAATATTGCTTTATTGATTATGTTGATACTGTTGTTAATGATATAATTGAGCAACATGTTTTTTGATGACAGTCTTGAATCGGCACTTACACTTGATGAAGGAACCTATAGTTCCTATAATTGTAAGTTATTTAAATGACTTAAATGAGGCTGAAATAGTTAAGGATGTGTGAACCCTTAATTTTGCACATCTAGAATCGTCGGTTGCTTCATGATTCTCAAAGTATTGGAAACCTAACGGGGTTAAGGGGCAGTACCCCTTGTTGCATCTCGACAGTTGCACATGCGTAAATCCTATTGCACATGCGTTTCTTCACTCACACATGCACAACTCATCTCATGCATGCGTTTTCTCCTTCGCAAATGCATTTTACCGTAAGGTTTTTGGCAGGAATCCCTATAAAATTTTCTTTTTAAAATAGTTTCAGGTTTTGAAATTTTCACAAGTTTTTTTCAAGTTTCTTGGACTTTCAGAGCCTTTAAATATTTTCCCTAAGCCTCTAAACACTACAATTTTAGTTCAATTAGTTCAAGGTTTTAATTCTACACTACAATCATCATAGTTCTTATCAGTTCAGATGCTCAGTCCTGCCTGTTCCAATTTAGACATACAGATTCCAGTACTCTCCGAACACACTGAATACTTGTTCTTGGTTTCTCAAGCCTTCTGATCTTCCAATTCCAAAACACCGCAAGCAAAATCTAGTTTCTTCCCTTAAATACTAATTATTTTAAGCCCTTTAACACTGATTTGAGGCATGTTTATCAGGACTCATTTTTAAGCCTTTTAATACTTAATTAAGGCATATTTATGAAAAATCAGTTTTCATAAATTAAAATCAAATAAATCCTAAAAAGCACTTAGGTAATCACAATCAAAATCATTTTTCATTAATCAAGGTTAGAATTGATAAATAGCCTAATGGTTAACTATTCTATAAAACTAAAATCAGTTAGCTACTAAACACCAAACCATCCATTATGATCAGAACCGCCCTCACCCTTCGCAAGAAGGGCGAATGGCGTGGGTTTTGATTCCCATTCAATGGGATACGCTGGCAAGCCATCTCAAGAATTCAATTCCAAACTTATTTCTTTATTTTATTTATTCATTTCATTATTATTATTTTTGTTATCTCATTCCTTTTGCCTGTTATTTGTGTTTGGATTTCTTTTATTATTTTTGTGTTATTATTGTTATATTTGTTTTGTATGGATTTATTGGATTGGAGAATGTGTGCTCCTCCCATATCATAAGACTGGAGGGGAGATCCTCTAATTTTAATGGTTTTTAGATTGTAATTTACTGCTTTTATTGGGGTGATGTGCCTTTCCTATAACCAAAAGTGGGCTAGAGGAAGGACCCCTGGTCAAATCCTTGTCTTTATCACTTTTTGAGATTTTCACGTGCATCTTAACATGTTCATGCATCCATATTGTATATTTGTTCATGCATACACGAAAACTGAATTTTGACTAAAATCACATAATTTTCAAAGCCAAAAGATGTTATGTAAAAAACGGTAAAAAATTATTTTTCTCATAAAATGTTTTTCGGATCACGAATCTCTGAACCCTTTCTGGTTCGAAAAAGAATAACTTTTCTAATTGGGTTAAATTATTATAATTGAAAATGGAGTTTCTTTTTAAAATGTTTCTTAATCTCCTTATAAAACCATTTTTCTTAAAGTATTTGGTGGCAACTCTAAACACTAATCATATCACGTATATGCCAACGGACACCTGCGGATGTATAAATGTGGGAACTTAACAACAATTCATGATGCCATGCGCAATCTGACTCCTAACAGGTGTGCATGGGCAAATCCTATAGGCCGATCAAACGGGGTTTCACTGCTGGCGACTCCACCAGGGACGTTTGAAAAATTGATAAAAACCTTAAGTGAATTATTTTCTGAAAAAACAACTTTTGGCTTGACATTATGTGAAAGTAGGTTTCAGGCATCACTTCACATGCTCCTGTATACCAGGAAAATAGATAGAGAGTAACATTGATTGAGCTTCCTTCCTTAGGACTGCTTCGCTGATAGTGAAATCATCCAACTCTGAGGTGTACCCTCTGATCCTTTTGGTTGGGATAACAAGGTTGAACGTACCGCCAAACCCACACAAGCCTCATTAGTTCATATGTGATTAGGTATATCGCATCTCCAGTTGTTGGGGAACCATTAAACCACCTAATCATCATGTAATGATTAGAGTTGACCCTAGGTCCCATGTACCATAATAACTCTGATATTACTATCATCATGAAACATTTTTCACTCATGCATACATCCATCACAACATCCAAAACACCGTAGTTGGATAAAGTGCACTATTCCAGACGATACCTTAAAACCTTTTAGAACACCTATCTTCCTTATAAAATTATATGCTTGCTACTGATTTTACCCTTTCTTTAAAAAGAGATGATACTCAATTCCTTTCCCATTTTTCCAAAGGTCACCATATCTACTGGAGATATCTCGCCCACCAACACTGCTATTGATGCCACTGCCACTGGCACTCCTATTGCCCCTGCTACTCCACCTACACCTATTGACACTGCTAGCATACTCCTTGCAATCATGCAAAAGTAAGAAGAGGCTATGGAGACTCAATAAGAAATCCTTACTTCCATGATGCAAAGCCAAGAGCAATCCATTTTGGGTAAGGTCTAAGCCATTCTTACTCTAGTTGGGATCCATCCCACTAATCATGCCTCCACCTCTTCCAACTCTAGTAAGGAAGTTTTAGCTGACGAAGTAATTATTTTGAATCTTTTCCCAAAAGGGTTTGAAGACCATACACTCCTCAAATCTATAATTGAAAAGCATGAGGAAATGGAGAAGACATTACAAGCCCTCAAGAAGAAAGAGAATGTCTTAGATGTGAAGGCATTAAGTGCTTTCCTCAAGGCAAGGCTTTCACCTAAGTTTTAATTGCCACATTTTGATAAGTTCAAAGGCACTTCCTACATAGAGACTCACTTAAGGATCTATGATGGAACACTGTGCCCTATGGTAGTGGAAGGTGAGCTCCTTTCTTTGCTCTTACAATAGTTGCTTATTGGTGTGGCTCTGACTTAGTTTGTACAACTAGAAGATTCTAAGAAATAGACATAGGAATCCATATGTGATGAGTTTGTAAAATAATATTCTTTTAATCAAGAATTAGACATTAAAGGAAGGGATCTTGAAAAATGAAATAAAAACCAAAAGAAACCTTCTTTACTTTTATTTCAAGATGGAGGGAGAAAGCCTCACAGATGGTAAACAGACCAAATGATCCTGAATAAATTGACATGGTTGTTAAGAATCTATTACCTATGTTTCAAGATAGAATGATAACATAATATTTCCCTGACTTCAATCCTTAGTCTCTATTGGCACTCACCTTGAAGATAGGTTTGACTTCGGTCTCATCAAAGATGAAACTCAGACCTCATCCTCCCTCTTTAAGAAAATAAACAGTACTCAGAAAGAGGGAAGGGTTAATGTAATCTCAGCCTGTAAGCCACTCCAGATAAAATGAAGGAAATTCACCAACTTGAGGGGATTAACATGGAGTTATCTCCTAAGGTAATGCAAAGAGAAGGACACCTTCAAACTATTAAAGCCCAAACTGGTTCCCGACCCACTGCTGAAGAATTTTGACATGAACGAGAGATGTGATTAAAACCAAAGGCCATGCCATAGAACTGCTGATTTTAAGGAACTCCATCACAAAATCTAAGACCTCATTGATGCCAATCAAATCTTGCTTCCAACTATAAATATTGGAACAAATCCCTTTCTGAGCATAATATGAATGTTATATTGAATGAATTTAAAGAGGGTGATTCCACACATGTCATTACTAATGCTGTGCTCCTGAGTAATTACCATTATACTAGAAAAGATGAATCTTCCTTTGAAAGGTTTATCTCCCCAAATTGCTCACTACCGATTGGCCAACCTTCCTTAGGAAGGTCAATCCCAAATAACTAATGTTATGTTATTATCGACCTAAGGCACTTGGGAGAAGAAATAGATGCTATAACCAAAAGTGGTCAGATAACCCAAGCTTCTGCTACTGATCCATCTTCGAGCAAACTAGTGGTTTAAACTAGAGGGACTTCTAAACCTGAAGAGGATCCCATACTGAAACAGTTAAAGAAGACTCAAACTAACATCTTCATCTAGAATTTTCTCTTGTCTTCCTATCCTCATCGTTATGCTCTTTGCAAGGTGTTGAGCCAAACCTAGACACCTTTTGACATCTCTCCCTAGACATTAGTTGCATCAATCACCAATTCCACAAAGTGAACATCCATCTAATTCTCTGACAATGAGATCCTACCTGGGGGTCCATACAATGATGCTTTATACATTACAGTCATCACAAGAGAGAATACTGTCCCTATGACTCTGGGGTTCATAAATAGGTCTACCATAAATGTTTACCCTTTGAAAGTTACAAGCTGCCTGGGGTTTTCACCCCTTTTGATCAAATTGCATGGGCCTATGATAATTCCAAGAGAGAAGTTTTAGGAGTGGAAACTTTGATTGTCACTATGGGACAAACCACTTTCAAAGTACCATTCCAAGTCAAAGATGTACCATTTTGCTTCAACCTCCTTCTGGGTAGGCCTTATATTCAACAAGCCAAAGCTCTACCATTTACTTTGCATCAAAGATTCAAGTTCCCACTAAAGAATGGCATTGTAATCATTAAGGCTGATTTGTCTGGAAAATCTAAAGTCTCGGACACTATTCCTATCATGGAAATATAGCCTAAGTTATCGGCATTTCCTTTATCTGGCTTCTCATTTATTCAGTTCATTCATACTATTGAGAATCTAAAAGGGCTACTTACCCTAGACTTTGATTCGTATTACAATCTGGTGATTGGGAGCATTCTAAAGCATATGGCTTCTTTTCCTGGAATAGGCCTAGGTAAGAACCAACAAGGTGTTAATTCCTTTAGTGAAATCAAGTTTTCCACTCCTCCATTTGGCTTGGGCTATGTACCTACTGATGATGAAATTAAGGAAGAGAAAGCTAAAGCTAGAGAAAGATCGACAATCACTAAATAAGGGGGTACGGTTGACATCTTCCTAAGGCCATATTTTAGAACATTGAATGGGTATTTTGTCAAAGAGGGAGAGACAGTTCCTTACTGTGCTATTCCTGAGATATGGATCTGCCCTATCACCGGCATTAAAATTCTTGGGTTTGAGATATTCTCTTATGTGAAACTGACCACTAAAGACTACTAACCTGTATACTTCATGGATAAAGAATATGAGGAGAACATGGAAGCAAGCCTCTTTGGCAACATAGTTGTTCTCACTAATAATGAGGAGGAATCTGACCTCTCTATTTTAAGCCTGCTAATGCAAAGATGAAGAAATGGAATTTTGATGAAAGTCCTTTTGAAGTTGCTGAATTTGAATTAGAAACTAAGTCTATGTCAAGTTATAAATCTGAGTCTGAGTCAAGTACTAGTTCTAAGTCCTCTTCTTCTGAGTCTGATGCTAATGTAAAAGGTCCATCGGGTTTTAACTATGAGCATGATGTAACTGTGGACCTCTTTTTAATTTCCATCAATAAAACTTCCAGATTTTCTTAATACGAGCCTGTCTCTTTATTTTCTTTTGAGGTTCCAGTTGATGAATCTGACCTCAATCAAATAGAAAAAGAGAATAAAATAATTAATAAAATAAAATAGGCAGTTAAAGAGCCCATAAACACTGGAACTCATGACATGCCTAAAAACACATACATTACCTCTACATGCTTAAATAAATAGGACACTGAGTCTGCAATCAGAAGATTCAAAGACTGCTTCGGTTGGAAGCCTAGTGACATGACCAGACTGGATCGAAACATCACCATCCATAAGATTTCAACTTACCCAGACTGCAAGCCTATGAAGCCAAAGCTTAGATGCATGAAGCATGTCCGGTTGATTCCGATCAAGGATGAGGTAGCTAAATAATGCTCTCACAGATTCATTAAGCCAATTAAGTAACCCTAGTACAACAGAAGGACAACAAAGTTAAAATGTGTGTGGATTATTGAGACTTAAATAAGGCATACCCTAAGGATGATTTTCCACTACCCCACAAAGACCTCTTAAACAAGGCATGCCCTAAAGATGATTTTCCCTAATCGATCTAGCAATGGGGTACAATCAGATCCTGGTCCATACTTTTGAAATGGAAAAGAAAACTTTCATCACTCAATAAGGGACTTACTATTACAGAGTAATGTCGTTTGGATTGAAGAATGCCGGAGCCACCTATCAGAGAATGGCTACTTGAATTTTTCATGACTTAATACATAAAGAAGTTGAAGTTTATGTCGATGACATGGTCATTAAAGGTGCTACCACTGAACTGCATCTATAAGTGTAGGAGAAGTTCTTCCTTAAACTTTGACAGTATAATCTCAAAATAAATCCCAACAAGTGCATATTTAAAGCCTCATCTGGAGTATTCCAGGGTTACATGGCTAGTAAGAAAGGTGTTGAAGTGGATTCAGCCAAATCTAAAGCCATACTTGCATGCCACCTCCTAAAATTGAAAAGGAGACAAAAGGTTTTCTAGGCTATTTATAGTATATCAGTTGGTTAATCCAATAGTTAGTAGACACTTGTGGACCAATATTCAACTTACTGAAAAAGAATTCCTCTAAATAGTGGAATGAGGAATGTCAAAAAGCCTTCGAACAGATAAAGGAGTATCTACTGATTTTGCTAATCTTAAAACCTCTTAGACCTAGTCAACCTCTATTGCTCAACTTGACTGTCACTGAAGAAGCCATGGGGGCAATTCTAGCATAAAAGGCCCTAAATTCACATAAAGAAAATGCCATCTATTACTTGAGTAAAAGGTTTCTGGCTCACGAGCTCACGTACAAATACATCGAGAAACTCTGCTTAGCTGTGGTATGGGTCTGTCACAAACTGAGGAGTTATCTAGGGGCATACATCACACATATCCTTATTGATCAGAGTTCTCTCAAATGCCTTTTTGAAAAGCATCTCTTAGATAGAAAAATGGATAGATGGATGGTAGTCCTGGTAGCCTAGGACCTAAAGTACATTAAGAGAAAATCCATCAAGGGTAGAGTTATCGCCAATCAACTGCCTACTACCCCAGTCGATGATCATTAGGAAGAACATAATTTCTCGATGAGGATATTCTATTCCTACAAACTGAAACATGGCAACTGTATATTGATGGAGCTATAAATTGTTAAGGCTATAGTGTTAGACTGGTGTTTCTTACACCTTCTAGTGAAAGCTTTTCTCTAGCAATCAAACTAGATTTCGAGGTAACTAATAATGAGGCTGAATATGAAGCATGTGTGTCTAGATTAGAATCAACTCTCCAGATCGACATCAGAAACTTATAGGTTTACAGTAACTCCAACCTCATTGTCTCATAAGCCTTGGGAAAATGGAAGATTAGAGAGGATCGATTGGTTCCTTACCATAAGCTCCTTGAGGAGTTGGTCAATACCTTTGATAATTTGTCATTCCATTACCTTCTAAGAATGCAAAATAGATTTGCTGATGCACTGGAAACTTTTGCATCTATGATAAAAATACATGATGAGTTCATTATCCTTCCTATTTCAATAAACATTAAGTGTAGACCAAGCTTTCAGGCTCATTACATGAGCATCTAAGTTGAAGAGAAACTATGGTATTGGGACATCTACATCTATCTCACTAAAGGTGAATATCTTGAAGGTTCCTCCAAATAAAAAAGGAGAACCATTAGACAATTGGCTAGCGAATATATTCCTAGAGGTGACATCCTTTATAAGAAGACACTAAACGACATTTGTCTTAGATGTGTCTCGGACGAAGAGGCCAATTAAATCATGAAAGAAATCTATGGTGGAATAGATGGTACTAACATGAATGGTTGGGCCTTATCTCAAAATCTCATGGACAGGGCTACTATTGGCTCACCATGAATGTGGATTGTGCGAGGTATGCCCGAAGGTGCCCGAAATGTCGAGAGTGTTAGTAGTGTATGCCCTAGAGCTTACACTCAGCATGTGATTGTAAATGAAAACCTAACTGGCTTTAGTATATATGTTCTTTAAGTGAAAACATTCCTTGTATCAAATGTATATATGTCACTTAAGTATTATGTAGGGAATCTATTCTCAAAGAGTTTTAGAATATGAGTGTCAAATTTCCCTTTACACAGATGCTTTAAAGGTTTTTCATGGTCATAGGATTATTGGTAGGAATGCCATTAATCTAGAAGACCATCACTTCTATTGTCATCAATTATGAGTATTAGATACTTATTGGTATGGATGTAGTGAGTCTCATGCTACACACATGTGATGTCATGAGATGAGTACGTTGAATAGTGACGTGAGATGATGGATACATGGGCTGTTATGTACTAGTCTATATTGCATCATCTAGATCATGATTATGTATATAATCCTTAGACTTGAAGTGACATGTTATCTGACATATTGATGGCTATGGTTTATTACTTCTTACATACCAATGCTAATCATATGGTGGCCATAATCAGTGGTATATTTGGATAAGTGTTTAACCAAGAAAGGATTCATTAACTTGGGTAACTAAGAAATGAATCCTATGACTTCTGGTTATTCTTGATATGTAAATCTCTGGCCAGAGAGGATAAGGTTCACTAGAAAGAGTTTCTAGTTGGAGTTATGTTTATCAAAAACTCAAACCGGATAGAGGTCATATGATCTAGCACATAGGGTTTGACTTCTTCTATGGCCCTAGATGAGATCGAGAATCTATAATGAAGGGATTCAAGTGCATGGTAATTATGATCGAGTGGTCCATGTAAATTTCAGGATATGATTACCGACATTCATTTTCTAATTAGGTCATCATGACATGGTATGCTAGACATCAACCACGACTTATGGGACTAAGTGTGGAATTAGGTTAACACACTTGGTGGGAAGAAAAGAGTTTTCTTTATCCCATTGCTGATTAGAATATGAGCCTCGTAAGTCACATACCAAATGGTGATTCCCATTAGTTTCTATCAATCATATTAATGATTCATTAAAGAGTTTAATTAATTATTAATTATGATTAAATTAAACATGTAATTAAAATTACAAAGATACTAGCATATCTTGATGTTTAATTCTCAAAAAGGATAATTTCAATTATGTCTTAGTTTGTATGAGATACAAATGGGTGTGACTAATTGAAATGGTTTTGGACAAATAATAAAATAATTAAGCTTAACATGAGAAGTTAGCTTAATCCATACGAGATATGGTTAATTAAGGTTTAAAGATGATTCCTACTAATTATATACTTAATCTAGTTGATTAATTACTAATCATTTAGTCAAATATCAACTAGAACAAGTTACCTTTACTTTCCAACATGTTTTCTTAATTTATGGAAAAGTGGTTAGAGAAGTATGAGCTATATAAGGAGGTATGGCTTTATCTTTTTACATAAGTGAATGATACAATCACTATTCATCTTCTTCCTCTAAGAGTTAGAGAGAGAAGCTCTCTAAAAGTTAGAAAGAGAAAGCTTCAAATTCACATCAAATTGTGAGAGTAAGTTTGTTTTAAAGAATAGTTCTTCAAATACAATCTCTTCTTCAATTTACCTTTGAGAAAGAAGTGTGGAGAAGCTTTCAAGTCCAAAGCCATCCTTAAGTCTCAAGTTCTCAAGTAAAGGAGCAAGGATCAAACATTTAGGTAACCAAAGAGAGAAGATTCAAGCTTCTTGAAGAGAATTGGAGAACAAGCTTTTGGGAAAAGCTAGGTATGTCTCAACTTGAAGAGAATTGGAGAATAAGCTTTTGGGAAAAGCTAGGAGGGTGAGGTATTTTTACTTCTAACCTTTCTTTGTTCAACTTTTGTTTTGCACACAATTGGTGAGATTATCCATGCTTGAAGTAATGGGTTCTTTCATAGGTTTAGGGATTTATCAAAGAGTTTGATAAATGACTAAACCCTCTATGTTAAAATAGTTTTGACATAGAAATGATTTTCAAAGTGTTTGAAAATTTCAAATGATTTGGTTAAAAGAATTTTGACAAAATGATTTTACTCAAACCTTAGGTTAGGCCAAAGTTTCAAAGAGTTAGTAATATTGCCTAACCTAATTTTGTTAAAACAATTTTAGCAAAATATAATTTTTGTAAAAGTTTTGAAAATTGGAATACGAATCTCCTTTCCCAAGGGGATTCATTTCTTCACTTTTTCTACTTTCGCTGGATGGTTCATATTTCATCCTTCAAAGAGTACTCTAAGCTCTAGATGCTCCCCTCCTCACTTCTCAACCCAATTTCTACACCTTTGCCTTTTACTATTTGGGGCATTGATGTCATTGGCAAAATATCACCAAAATCCTCTGCTGGTCATGAATACATCCTAGTCGCCATAGACTACTTTATCAAATGGGTTTAAGCTACACCATACCAAGTACTGGATTCCAAGATAGTAGCTTAATTCATCAAGATTAACATCATCTTAAGATATGGTGTTCCATATGAGATCATCTCTGATAACGATTCTCACTTCCAGGAAGAGGTAGTCACTCTCCTAGAAAAGGAAAAGATTGAGCATCACATGTCTTCCCTATATAGACCTTAGACTAATGGCATAGTTGAAGTCGCCAGTAAAGCACTAAAGAACATGCTCCAAAAAATGATCAGTAATCACAATGGTTGGCACCTACATCTGCTAAGCACCCTCATCGGGTACAGAACCACGTATAAGTGGGCTACTAGAGCTACGCCATATTCACTAGTTTATGGAATGGAAGTAGTCCTCCTAAAATAGTCAGAAATTCAAACAATTAGAGTTCTCTAAGAAGCTCAGATCTCTAAATTTGATTAGAAACTAGCTTATAGTGATCGGCTTAATGCAATTGATGAGAAAAGGATGGAAGCTGTCCACCATACATAAAACTACCAGATCAGACTTCAAAAACACTTCAACAAATGGGTTCAAAGTCACAATCTTTAGGAAGGTGACTTAGTTCTTAAGGAAATCATGTAAGTCGTTTAAGACCCTAAAGAGAAATTTAGACCTCCTTGGAGTGGATCATACATAATCAAAAAAATCATATCAGATGGAGGCATCATCCTAATGCAAGTCGATGGTAATGAGTTCA
>CAOJBK015412965.1:0-16449 GCA_948294925.1 Codiaeum variegatum
ATTAGTCAATACCGCATCATCCAGATCATGATTGTGTATATAATCCTTGTACATGAGGTGACATGTTATCTGGCATATTGGTGGCTACAGTTTGTTACTACTTACATACCGATGCTACTCAAGTATTCGTATATGGCATGTTGTTGCCATAATCTAGGATATGTTAGGATAAGTGATCTCTAAAAAAGATTCATTAACTTGGGTAAAATAAGGAAGGAATCTTATGACTTTTAGACATTTTTTATATGTAAATCTCTAGCCAGAGTGGATAAGGTTCACTAGAAAGAGTTTCTAGTAGGAACCGGGTTTATTGAGAACTCAAACCGGATAAAAGTTATATCTAGCATATAGGGTTTGACTATTCCATGAATCTGTCTAAAATTGAGAATCTATAAAGAAGGGATTCTAGTGCACGATAATTATGATCGAGAGGTCCAAGCAATGTCATGAATATGATCACTAACATTCATTTCTAGTTAGGTAGTCATGATATGCAATGATTGGCTTCACTCATGACTTCTGGGGTGAAGTGTGATAAAGGGTTTATACACTTGGAGTAAGAAAAGAGTTTTCTTTATCCTATTGCCAATTAGAACATAAACCTAGTAAGTCACAGACCATATAGCAATTCCCATACCTTGAATTATATTAATGATTAATTAAAAAGTTTAATTAATTATTAATAATAATTGAATTAAACGGGTAATTAAATTTACAAAAGACCCTAGAATCTCTTAAAGTTTAATTCACAAAGGGATAATTTCAATTAAGTCATATGTTGTCTGAGCTACAAATTAACATGATTAATTGAAATGGTTTTAGACAAGCAAATAAAATAATTAAGGTTGACATGAGATGTTAGCTTAATCCTCATTAGATGTGGTTAATTAAGGATTATAAGTATTTTTACTAACTATAGTCATAATCTAGTTAATTAATTGATAAGTCAAATAGTCAATAAGTCAATAAGACAAGGTTTCTATTCTCCTCCTCATTTTAAGGAAAAGTGATGGAGAGACTATGGGTAGAAAGACTAGTAAGTCTTCATCTTTTCCTAAGGCAAGTTGATTGAGAAATTATTCATAATATTCTACCTTTGGTTTTTCTCCTAAGAGTTAAAGAGAGAAACTCAAGGGTTAGGAGAGAAAGTTCCTAAGCACCACACAAGTAGAGAGAATTGAGTTTATTTTTGAAGAAAAGTTCTTCAAGCACAAACTCTTCTTCTATTTCCTTTGAGAAAAGAGTGTGGAGGAGCTTTTAAGTCCAAAACCAATCTACTAGTCCCAAGTTCTTAACTAGAGAAGCATCCAAAATTTAGGCACCCAAAGGAGAGAAGGTTCAAACTTCTTGAATAGAAGATGAGATCAAGCTTTTAGGAAAAGCTAGGTGTGTCTCATGCTAGAGGCTTTGCATTTGGGGAGCTTATTGAGGGAGGGAGAGAGGTATTGATTCTTCTAACCTTTCTTTGTTTAATTTATGTTTTGGACATAAATTGGTAATTATATCCTTTGTTGAAGTTATAGGTCTGAACATAGTTTTGACATTTGTCAAAGAGTTTGATAAATGAATAAAGCCTCTATGTTAAAAGTGTTTTAACATAGAACTAATTTTCAACAAGTTTGGAAATTTCTAAATCTTTTGTTAAAAGAGTTTTGACAAAATTTTTAAGTACTCAAATCCTAGGTTAGGACAATGTTTCAAAGAGTTTGAAAAAGCCTAACCCCCATTTGTTAAAAGAATTTTAACAAAGACATATGTTTTCAAAAGTTTAAATACCAAAAACGGAATCTTTTTTATTCATGATTTTCTACTTCTGCTATGTGACTTCATGGCTTTCCTTCATCTTGATCATGTCCCATCTGATGAAGAACTCAGGTAGCCTGATACCAAGTCACCTCCTTGAAACCAAGAATATATACGTGCTTGAATTTTTTGCTCCTCGGCATGAATTGATTGATCGCATACCAGTCGGGTCTCTAAAGCAAATCAAAGGGACTCAGCTTTATTAGCCAGCTAATCCAATCCTTCTTAATAAGGAAATGGATAACAATCCTATGGATATGTTACCAAGATGCGGAGTAGTCTTTTTTCTTAAGTCTAAGGATGATTTTAAGATGGTCTCTCAACCAAATCGAAAAGGAAACATGAATGTCAAAACGGCCTCACACATGCTAAAACAGACAAATAATGGAAAGATTCTAAATACCTAGAGCAAAATCAGACTAACTGTCTAAGCCTTTCAAGAGTTGAAATGATGATCAGGGGTAAGTAGTGTCTCAAGCAAAATCATAGATGCAATCGACTTCCCTTCACCCACCTAGGGTATCAACTCAGCCACCCTTGCATCACCCCATCCAACTAGACCCATAAAAATATACTCCATTTCAAACTAAATACATAGTCCTTCAGCCTCCTAACTGACCAAAAAGGATCATTTCAATCATCCCAGAACATATCAGCTAAAACAGGCAGGTCTAAAAAATCATCCTTCACCATACCAGATGTAGCCTCTATGCTCAAATCCAAAAGCCTTCTAAAAGAGTTAAAGTGACCCACCTTTTTCACTTGAACTGCCAGATGAACCTCATGTTTTGTACCAATCAAATATGAAAGTTCCTCAAAAGTCAGACACATTTCATCCATGGCAACCCCAAATATGAAAATGTGATCTACTGGATCCCAAAATCTGATATAGGCATTCAAAAAACTCCAATGGATTTTGAAACCTCTAAGTGTCGGCAAAGCACTCATCCCATACTTCCTGAGATTGATTCTGCTCACTTGGCTCAAATTTTGGCACCATACATACATCGTATTAATGAAGTGTGGCTCCATATTGCAGGAATAATAGAAAGAAACTGAGTTTTATGTGAAAAATAAATTTTATGTGGTTTTCTGAATAAAAAAATGAATTTCCATATTCTCAACAAAATTATTTTCTAAAGCAGAAAATCATAAATAAAATGTAAATCGTTCAGAATTTTCATAACAAAGGTCCAAAATGCAAAGAAAATAAATAATTTTTACAAAAGACCCATAATAGGGTCACACTATGTCTAAGCATCTCATTCATCATCCTCTCCTGATGACTCCTCATCATCATCACCAGCTTCTCTAACATTGTCAACCTAGGGACCTTGTCTCCAAACCACACGTAGCTCTCTCCGACTCTCAGACATAGTCAAAGCTGATAGAGTCATTCTTAAAGTAAACAGAGTATGATGGTGAATATCATGACCTTGAATGTACAATAGGGTTAGAGCCTACAAAAAAATAGATGTCAAAATATTGAAACATGTAGAAAAATCACCAAGAAAAATCACAAACTTACCATCGAAGGTAAAAGGTTTGGGTCAACAAGCACTATGCTAGAAATGTATTGATAGCCTATATGATGACACCTCATCATACCGTCTGCATCCACATAGGAGACATGATCAATAAAGCTAGGAAAGGATCCCTGAAACTGGTTTGAACTGGCAGGCATGGCTAATGTAAAAGCATCCATCCCTGAAGAAACAAAATGAGAACTGGGCATAGCTTAGGTAGAAGGGTGATAAGTCTAATGATGAAGCCTACACCTTAGAGCAACAGCAGTAGTAACTACTAAAACCCGACCCAGATTAGCAAACAATGGATTCCTCCCTCTCATCAGATGAGCAGTAAGAAATACTGGATAAGAGCCATCCTAAATATTCAGCTATTACCTGAGCCTCTCGGCCCACTAAAAGTCAAGGAAGTCATGACTCATCAGCCTCTCTTGATCAAAGGAGGATCAACTAGTACAGCTAGCTCTGAAATCGTCTAGGTCATGACCTTCACACCAAGATAGAACTCTGCGGTCTTAGAAGAACCCAAGATAATTCACCTATCGGTGAAAGTAATACCCAAGGAAAAAGGATCGATGTCATTCAAAGAACTGTAATAAAAAAAATGGAGTAGACAACCTGAAAAGGGCAATAAAAAATCAGAACCTATGAGCAAATAAAGGGTGAAGCTATTCAGAGCATACCTCGGTAACCGTAAAAAATGACTCGATACTCAAAAAAAGATCAATCAGTCTGAGGAGTTACCAAAGATTCCTAGCACCACATTCTCCCCATCGAGTGCAGAATAGCATCTCTAGCAATAATCCTTGGGGTAAGGGCTGAAATATGAGAAAAAACTGAAACCTGCAAAAAAGGCAAAGTCAACCAAATGAGAAAACTGAATTTCAAGACAGATGAAAGGGAAATACTAACCTCTCAGACTATCATCATCATAAGAATGTATGTCCCATTAGTCTTAGATAGCATGTCTATCCCTCTGTAAGTTGTAGCCAAAGAGGCACCAGCCCAGTCATACTGGTCAAGAAAGTTTAGGTCAAGCAGAGAAACTAGCACTTTTAAGTCCAAAATGCCCTTTCTCATTGTACAAAAAAATGCTGGAAAGGATGATTAAGAGGCATACTCAGGTACACTAATCAATAGAATAAAACATTGGATCCATACTATCCATTAACCAGAGCATCTATGACCTAGGAACCATCCCTTTTGAGTTGTAAGGAGGCACGACCCAAAGAAGATTACGTAGAGCATGGGGAGGTTGCACCTTAGTATCAAAAACAATATACCTAGACTCAGACTGCATAGTAGTCAGGCAAGACCACTCACTAAGGGTCAAGGTCATCTCGCCCACAGGCAAATGCAGTGTATTGGTGGTCTGCCACCACCTCTCAGCCAAAGCTAAAATAAGATTCCTATTCGGAGTATGGTTAATATCTAAGCATATTCAACCATACAAATGAGCCAATGCAATGTGAGTAGCCACATTTGGGGAGCGGCTCAGAAAACTCAACACGTCAGGCAGTTTGGACCGAGCACCTTGTTGGCTGTGGTCACCATCCCATAGGTACAATCCTATCATTTTTCTATTTATTTTTATTTCTATTTTATGCATGTTTTGAAAAAGAATAAAAAAGTGAAAAAAGAGAGTGTCTCAAAAAATAAAAGAGCAAAAAAAGAGAATGCCTCGAAAAATAAAAGAGCGAAAAAAAGAGAGAGCCTTGAAAAAATAAATGAGTGGAAAAGATAGAGTGGGCAAGAAAAGAGGCAGAGTGCACAAAAAAATAAAGGAGAGAAGAAAAAATATTGCAGGGTAGTTGTGCCGACTGCAGTGCTCCTGCTTATTCTATAAAAGATCAGCATTCGAAGTAGTCACTGGTTTAACAACAGTCATAAAAGAAAGATCGTCAGGTAGATAATCAGAAACATCCAAAGTTTTATCAGTAAACGAACTAGACAAACTGTCGGAACCAAAAATATCATTGGACAAACACCTAAATTCCCAGTGGATTCAAGTAAATTTTTTACATAAGCAAACAAAGTGTCATTCGAATTAGGGAGAAAAGTAATAGTTTTAGTTTCGCCATCTAAAGCAGCATATAAATGCATAGACAAATCCTCCTCTTATGTATTATCGATCGGTATCAATCAGAAAATACTTGATTGAGAAAAATTGATAGAAAGAAAGTGTAGAAGTTGAGTAGAAGAGAAGTTGTGAAGAAAGTGAATTCCTAAAGCCCTATTTATAGGCACCGAACATGGGTCTCCAGCATTTAATGCATTTACACTTATCAGTCTCATTTTTTACCAAATGAACTTGAAAAGGGGGGCAGTTGTGAACCCATATTTTACACCATTAAATTCAGTTCGTCAATATAAGCCCATAGGTTCAAACGATGCTCAAATCAGACCTCAAATGGACCTAAAAAATTCCAAAAAATGAACCGAATCAGACTGGATTGGACAGTTGGGCCCAGGCCCATAAGCCAAGGCCCTGGCAGATGAGCCCACTTTTTTTACTCGATTTTCTATAAATTCGACCACCAAAAATCAGTTTTCAAAAAAGGATTTGGACACACCGAACCTCCACCGAAATATTTTTTAGAACTATTTTCTATTATGAAACTCTACCGAAAACAACTCCAAACACTAAAATTCAGAGAGAAAGACTAGACTAGACATCTCTCAGTCAGTTCACAGATAATCATCTCCGAATGTAACGAAGACCCGATCTGGCTTCATCAAACCATCTAAACTGCGTGTCCCAAAGTCCCGAAAGTCAAAGGTAGTCTACCCAAATGATATAGTGTTTATGTTTCTGATTCCAAAGCCCAAAAAATCTTACTTAGGCAATTTCATAACAATCAAAATTCATTTTTTATTAATCAAATTCCCAACTAATTAAAGACCTTTATGGCTAATTTTTTTTACAAATTAAAATAAATTAGCTTCTGAATACATAACCAACCAACCCACTATTTCCCAAAACAATCTCAACACTTCACAAGAAGGGAGAACAATGTGGGGTTTGATTCTCATTCAAAGGGATATGTCGGCAAGCCGTTCTAAGGCTGCAACTCCAAAAAATTATTTTTCTTATCTTTCCTTTTCTTATTTATTTTTATTTTGTTTTACTTTTATTTTTCTTGTATTATTTTTTATTCCTTAATTGTATCATTATTATTGTTCTCTTAGTTCTGTATTTATTTGGAGAATGTATGCCCTTCCAAGATCTTTTAGATTGGAGAATAGATCCCTTATGTTGTGTTTATTGTGATGCAATCGTTTATTTGCTTTATTTGTTTTTAATTTGCCTTTGGAGATGTGTGCCTTCCTTAGTACTCTCCGGACTAGAGGAAGGACCTTTGTTTATTCCTTGTTTCATTTATTACCGCTTTCCATGATAACTGTCATTCATACTATGATATATGTCCATGCATCATTTCAGTATGTTATATTTGATCATGAATCATAAAAGTATGCCTTGCATACACGAAAATCCTCTTTTAGCCAAATCAATACAAAATTTAAAGCCAAAATTGTTTAGAAAATAAAATTAATTTTCTAAAAATGTTTTTATCAATCACAAGTCCTCGAATCCACCTTTGGTTAAAGGCTCACCTTTTCTTTAAATTGGATGAAACATCATTTTTCTAAAATGGAGTTAAATCGGTTTCTTGATCACCTTGAAAATTAGATTTTTCAAAAGATTAAGTGGTGACTCACATATTTACACATAGACCCAAAGGATTCATAAAGATTTCTCCTAAAGTGAGACCTGGTAAAACCCCAATGCCATGTGCAATCTGACCCCACGCAATCGGTTTCCTCAAGGCTAGAAACCAGAGGCTTGTTAGCGGCCTGCAGGCTCAGACGAGGCCTCACATTATGATTTGGAGAAGATTTTGAATTTTAATTTCGAAACTAAAAGATTTTGGCTTGGGGAGGGTTTTATAGAGGTTTTTTCTAAGGAACCTGAGGCATAAATTTTGAAGCCCACAAAGTCCACTCTTTTAAATGTTCTTGTTGATTTAGATAGGTTTGATGGTTACATTTTCACTCTTCAAGGATCTGTTTATTACCACTACCTGTAAGATCTTTATGATATGGGTTGTACGCCACTTTGGGTTGCACCATTGGGAAATTTGAGTTGAAAAGCTTATTTGACATTCTTATAAGCTTTGGAAAAAGCTTATTACATATAGGAGGCATTGTTTGTTTTTAAACAAGAATTTTGGGCTTGAAAAAATAAAAGTAATTAAATTAATTTCTTTTTGGATCAATGGCCCAAGAAATCACCAGACCCATTAAAAGGCCCATTTTTTAAAGACTAAGAATCAAGACAACGGAAGATTCTAGAGTGGGAGTCTTGTAAGAAAAGTTACGCAATGTAGCATTATGGCTCATTAACTTCCTCAGAGCAACAACTGATCTTCTGTATTCTATTTGAGGAAGTGGTTCAACAGGGTATAAAATAATAATGAGAGAGGAATTGGCACTCAACCATCAACACTTAACAAAATATCAACTCAACAACAACATTCAAAAATCAAATCAATTGGCTTTAGAATTTCCAACTTAAATCTTAGTAATTTCCAGCTTAAATCTTAGTACTTCATTAAGCTAAAATTTCCTTTTACTGTTATTACCTTTTTCACCCTTCCTCAGAATTGATAGTTCATTATAATGGTTAACTTTCAAAGAATTGATACAAAAGCTTTGCACTCTTCAATTACAATTTCTATTTTCATTTGCAATCTAAATTTTATGAAATCTAAATGAATTATGGTAAAGGAGTTTGGGAATCCACTACGTTTGATTAGAAGTCAGTAATTTAACAAATGAGGAACCCATAAGTCTAAAAAATAATTCAACAGACCTATTCGAAGAGACCATGATTTCTTTTTGGATAAATGGTGTTAACACCATTATCTAAATAACAGAGACCATAAAGTACATAACCCATACCAACAAGTCTATTTCCAATATAGATTTCACAAAGATATAGGCAAGATAATAAATTTGGTGCCTAAACTTGGTAATGATTATTCAATTGAGTGCCTGAATTTCAAATAGTTCAATTGAGTGTCTAAACCCAGTAAAATAGACAATTTCAGTCCGAATTGATGATGTGGCATTGTTTTTTTAGTTCTAATGTCATCATTTTGAATTTTTTTTATAGCTAATAAGAATATGCCACATCATCAATTGGCACCGAAATGGATTGTTTTACCGAGTTCAGACACTTACTTAGATCATTGGAAAGTTTAGGTGCTCAACTGAATAATCGTGTTAAGTTTAGGCACCAAATTTAACATTTTACCCAAACATATGTATAAAAAGTCTTTTAATAATGTAACATGATCCTTAACATCAATTGAAGTGGACATAATAGCATTGGAAGCAATACTTGCACCATTTCCAAGCTTTAAGATTACTTCATCTTTATTCAATCTTTCAATGCTTGTCATTACCTACATAGAAGCAAAACTATGAGAACTTGCACCACTATTAAGTATTTAAGTAATTGATGAACTACTTGCAATATTAGAATTAGAATAACTAAGAGACATATCTTCACAAGGCTTTGCCTTCTTCTTGTTATTTTTCTTTTACTTGTCCTTCAAGTATCCCAAAAACCTTGGAAATTCCTTTTTCAATGACCAACACCATCACAGTGGATACACTTTCCTTTTTCTTGAACAACAACCTCTTGAGTGGATGTCACTATCTCCTTACTTATACCACCACTAGGCTTGAGTTAAGATGCCTTCTTTCTACATTTCTTCTTCTTAGTCCCACTAAAAGAAGCAACAAAAATTACATCCTTACCTTTACCTCCTTTTATGTCATTTTGGGCAGTCATAAGATTGTTATGAAATTCAGCAAGTGTGTACTTGATCTTATTCATATGAAAATTTATAATGAAAATTGAGAAACAATCTGGTAGGTATTGTAGGATCAAATTTGTTTAAAGGTCGATATCTATAGACAAGTCTAAATTCTATAATTTCTTAATGAGCTTAATCATCTTATGAACCTGTGGTCCAACCTTCTCTCCCTCTTGTATTTTTACTTGGAGCAATTCCTTACATATCTCATATCTAGTGGTGCAACTTTATTCACCATAAAGGTCTTTAAGGTAGATAAAAATGTCATAGAGCTCAGCCATATGCTCATATTTCTTATGCAACTCTTTACTCATGGAAGCTAACACAAGGCATCTTTCTTATAAATGATCATCCTTCCACTTTCTCAAAGTGGTGTGTTCTTCAAAAGTAGCCTCTTTGGGCAAAGGTCCTAGAACCCTTTGGTCAAGTACATAAATAATATTTTCATAAGTAAGGAAAAGTTTTAGGTTTTTAAACCAATCAACATAATTAGGTCCAATGAGTCGGTTTTCATCTAGAGTGCTCGTAAGTGAATTTGATTTGCTCATTTTTATCACAATTAATTATAGGAAATAAAAGGATTGTATTAGTCCCTTTTTAATGTGAAATGTAAAACACCATAATGACTTGGTCTTTAATCAAAATAGTACTCCCATTAATTTGGCATATCCTACACTTCCAAATAGGAAACAAAGATTCCATTGGGGTGAATCTCTAGCAGGTCAATTAAAATCTTGTAAGACTGTCAAATCCCACAAGCTATACATTTCCTTTTTAAGGAATGATATCTTACAAGTGAACAACTCTCGCTCATTACAACTCTTGTCATATTCAATCTAAGTGGCTTTTAATGTGTCCAAATGTATGCAACACATTGTCTTTCTAAGTCTTCCAAGTTAGTTAAGTCAATTCCATTAGACCAACAAGTATAAGAATTTGAACATTGTGTTGTTAAGGTACTCATTACCATTCTAGACACACAATGTATCCTATACTTGTAATATCTCAATCTATACAATGCATTCTAGAATCATTCACCAATGGAAATTCTAAACTTAATATTTTCTTTGGAAGATTTCTTTAGGGAAATTATTATTTAGGTCTCACTTTGAATATTATCCATTTTATAATTATAGTATGCATATCACATATATATCAATTATATATCTCATATATATATCATAAAATCGACAACTTTGCATAGGTACGATCATGGACTAATGGAATCAATTCCTAGTCATAAAGAATGGTTGAGGGGGTTTATCAAATTATAACCTTTAAAGATCCTACACTAAGATCTTCAAGCTCCCACTTGGCATCTTGATGGGTTGAAACTCTTCTTGTACTTGTATCCCATATTTTCCATATGTACATTAGTATCCTTGGCATACCAAGGTGAGAATGCATTATAAAGACTGCCCAAAAGCTTAATAAATTTAATTACATCCTAAACAAATAGTTAACCATTAATGACATCACTCCATAGATAAAAAAAAAAAGAATATCATTACATGCCCGTGTAGTCCATTCATAATTGTATTAGTCCATGATCAACCATATATACCAGACCAATACAATACATAAACATATAACTCTTACATATTAGGATTATGTTCTGAACCTTCAAACCTTTTGGAATGCTTTCAACTTTTGAATATCTCATATTCATGCTTTTAACAACATAAAATCATCGTTGAAGTCTAATTATATTCATTAGAAACATTGGCTAAAGGTCTAAAATAAACTTTAAACTCTTTGATACTTGAGAATCCTTTAACTGCCTTATCACATAGGCTTTCACACGGGCTATGTAATAGGTTGTGCAAGGCTATGGACGTTACCACCTTCCTTAAAATAGGTCGTGAGAGGCTACTAATCTTATTGACTGCCTTACACCTTATCAAACGAGACCATGTGACATGTCGTATGACAAGGTTTTTCAGCACAGTTCGACAACTTTATTTCCAATGAATACAACAACATAAACCATGATTTTGCATAGAAATTGGGTGTCTCTAATACCACTTGAAGGGGTTACCGAGTAGCATAGGGAGAAGCGAAAAAATAATTTTCTTTTTATTTTAAATTTGTAAAAACCATTTTAAAAAAATTTCATGTAATGTATTTCAAACATTTTGAAAAACCTTACATGATAAAATTATAGGACCATAATGATGTCATAATCGATAATCCTATGACCATAAACATATTTTATAGTATAATTTCAAAGAGAATATGTCACTTATATTTTCAAACTCTTTGAGAATAGATTCTCATACAAAATACTAATGGAGTATATATAATTATAACAAATGGGAAAATCATTTAAATAAACTATATATTTTATTGCCATTGGACTTCAATTATTACATTAACATTAAGCTCCAAGGCATATCACTCTAACAATTACAAATCATTTTTTAGAGCCAAAATTGTTTCTTAATCACCATGAAAAGTATTTTTCTAAAGAATCAAGTGGCGACTGACTCAATACACACCACACTTTTGTCCAACGGGCCCATAGGGGGTTCTTCCGTGTGAGATTTTGCACATACCTACCAGTAGTGCGCAATCCAACCAAGGAGGGTGATTTCTCCTAATGAAACAAATTGAGGAGCACATTTGGCATTTAGGAGGGCCTCATAAAAATAAGGGAGGAAGGGAGCCAAGCTTTTTAGATTATAAAGAATTCCTACCATTATCTTGGAAAGTAGTAAATATTTATGGTAAAAATTTTAGTTTCCTTAACATGTATATGAAATTCCTCAAAATCTAAATAATAATATTGTAAAATTTATATTTTCACTTATATGTTTTGGTTGATCATTGATCTTTTGTTGAAAATATAACCATTAGACTATGATTAAATTGATTGGAATGTGAAGGATGAACTTTATATACAAATCGAAAATTTTTGGTCCTTTGAGGGTATTTTAATCATTTTAAACACTCTGTAAAATTCTAAAAAAATAATCAGTTTTGGACCTTATAAAATATTCTTAAAATGATTATGGTAGAAAATTTGTATAATCTATGCAATTGGTTTAAGTAAATTGAACATAAATTGAATAACACCTAAAATAGAAACTTAGGATTTTAGGACCATTTTTGTAATTTTACTAGACTTAAAATTTGGGAAAATTTTGTTCCATAATAGAGCCTTGAGTTATGAGTAAAATGAATTGAAATTGGTGAAATTTGGATAAGTATAAAGGTTGGAATGATTAAATAAATAAAAATAGGTCAAATGACCCTTTTTGTAGAATAATTAGTAATAAAATGAGTAAAATTAGTAAACTTAGTTATCTACATAAAAACAAACCATGATTCTTAATCTAAGAGATCAAGGAACCATAATAAACATAAAATTGGTTTAATGGATCCAAACATATGACCTAAAAGACCTAGACAACACAAATGACACTAACCAAATTTGTGTCATAAAAAGAGGATCAAATGGGTAATAATCCAAAGATATAAGGACCAAATGGATATTAAACAATATCATCAATGTGTTAAGAAACTAGAGATATCAAAATTAAGGAAAATTAAGACCACTAACCTAGGTTACAAGTCTAATTTTTCCAGAAAGGTGAAATGTTAAATTCCTAGGAAACTAAATTTGAACAATTTTGGCTAAAGTAGAAACTGGCCTAGAAATCTAGGCAAACTCTTAATTTAAGTATCAAAAAATTAATTAGAACCATTGTAGGTTATTGTAGTGGATTTTTATTAGCTAAAGTCATGTTTAGGAATTCTCATAAATCGATCATAAATCAATATAAATAAAAGACCTTAAATGAGAGGAAGAATTGAAAAAGAAAATAAGTCTAGAAAATATGAAACATGTATGGACCAAATTGGTAATCTATTTTGTTTAAACTCGAGAACCCATAGGAGAAAATGGAACTCAATTCGGACTCCAAATGTGAAAGTTACTAAATTTTCCGTAAAATCATGTTTCAATCTAAAATCTTAGGACTATGACCTCAGAAAATCTAACTCGAGTAAATAAGCATAAATCTTGCTTAAATTCATGCATATGTTAATTTCAATTTGATATTAAATTGGAATATATCTTCTGGCATAGAATTTATGATGAGTGGAACAGCAGCTTGCCAGTCATCATTGAAATAAATTGAGGGTTTATATTTCCTCATATCACATTTCCTTGGAAATTTTCGTACGTTCAATCCTTCAAATTCTTGACCCGTGATTAAAATACTAAACTATATACTTTGTTTGAACAAAATAAAATAAATAAAAGATTTATAAGAAATAGAACCTCAACTTTGAAATAAAATGATTATATAGTGAATACAAACAAATTCGAATAGAATTCGAGTTGAATTATTAAATAATGGAGCTATAAACATAAGTATTGACCAAGAAATAATAATATGATCTTCATACATATCTATACTAGATAGATAAAAGGAGAAAAATTCAAAACAATATTATGGAATTTGAATTACAATTAAATAACAAGATTCCAAACAAAGGGGAAAAAGTGATGAATATGCGGTAGGAAATGGATGAATATATTAGTGTGAGATGATGAACGTATATGTAAAAAGGGATAAACACATACCTAGATAATGTAAAACATCATAATATCCATATACTTCTAAATTCTTGAATTTTATGGATTTATTAAATAATAATTTCTATCTATCATATTTCTTCTAAGACTTTGCACTCAAAATAAGTCTTCTTTTCGAATCAAAAATTTTTTTATAAACTCTCTGAAAGGATTAAAAACTTCTATAATTTCTAAGTTTCACTATTATCTAGTCTTTGAAAATTATTTTACAAAATTACGAATTTCAAACTATGAAATCAGATGTCCAATAAATATGTGTTACTCCTACAATTTAGAAATATTTTTTAATAAAAATCCCCATAAATACTTCATATTTAAAAAGGAAAGAATTTCCATTCAACGATTGTATTTATGAAAAGGAATTTAAATAAACATTTTTGTATGATTTTATCTAAAAAGTCCTATTCGATAAACTTAATTAAAGTTATGGGAAATTCCAAAATAATGATTTAGTATTCACTTTTAAATCATATATATTCCTTAAATAGAGACCTATGAGTCTCAATTCTTTAAGCTCACTTCTAGAAAACTAAACCTCCAATTGAAATTAACAATAGATTGTATGTCGGATAGGGTTTTCCTCATTCTTCATTATATTGTAAATTCTCTAACCTCAAAAGTCAAAGTCTCTTTACATTGTCATTATAAATAATTGTCTTAAAAAAATTCTTTGAATCCATCCTCTCAATGATTGAAATTTTAAAGATTAATTTTCATCTTCTTCAATAATACCATTTGCTAAAATTACCTATGAACTTGAAACTGTAACATGTATCTTGGCATATTGATACAAGTAATCCTTGAAAACTGCTTGTAAGGCCTGACTACCTTTTATGGACAATACTAAAGAAATAATAATATGGAACATCAATGAGAATTTTATTTTTTGTATATATATATGTGTGTGTGTGTGTGTGTGTGTGTGTGTGTGTGTGTGTGTGTGTGTGTGTGTGTGTGTGTAAATGCATATATGAAAAGTTCAAAGTGGCAAGAAATATGCCTACAAACATAATTTCTATAAGGCAACCTTTGCTGAGAAAAGTTTCTAAAAGAAATTCTAAAAATCTTACTATCAGCCAAATGGTAAAACCTTACTCTTAACACACACACACACACACACACACATACACACACACATATATGAACATGAAACTATACAATTATTACATATACATATAATAGTGAAGGTTGATGTTTTCAAGTGAAATAGAAAATTGAAAGCAGAATTATTGAGTGACGTACGTAACGTCACTAGTGTACACAATAGTCCTACGGACTGGATTTATAAAGCTTCAACCACCGGTAGGGGTTCGCTTCCCGTATTAGCTTGAGGGGTATGACCTAGCCACAATGATCTGATCAATTGTTGTGATAATAATCGAATAACAATGGCCATCATATGGGAAATTGCTGGAAAGTCACATGATTAATTGGATTAAAATGCCTGGGTATTAATGACGATATAATTTTGGATCAATGAAAAAATTTTTACTTTCCAACAAAGTAATAAATTAATTATATGTAAGGAGATCATTTAGTAATAATTATTATAAATTGATTGAGACCTAAGAATATAATAACGAGGTCAAGAATAAAATAATCTAAGCAATATTAAGTAAATAAGACTAATACTTAGAAATATTATAATCAAGCTAATATATGGAAGGGTGAGAACTACAAATTAAATCTCATAATTGGAGAAAAGTAATCCTTTGATGTACTGAGAACTTGAATGGGAAATTCTGAATAAAAGAGATTTATCTCACATATACTAAAGTGTTGAAAGCATAAATATTGACAAATATGTCACTACATGATGCCTAAAAGTTACATCTAACTCAAAGAAAACTCCTAATAAATAAATCACTACAAAAAAATTTGATTTTACTGACCCCAAAATTAACGTTACTGACCCAAAAAAAATTAAATTAATTAATTACTGACCTAAAAATTGGGTCAATAAATTATTGACCCAATTTTTGGGTAAGTAACGGGTCAGTATAAATGGAGGAAAATAATTATTCGAAATCCCACCATACGGTACTGACCCCAAAAATGGGTCAGTAAATCACTGAACCCAATTTTCGGGTCAGTAAAAAAAATTTATTACTGACCCAATTTTAGGGTCAGTAACGGGTCAATAAATGAAAAAAATATATATATTTTTACTGACCCCGTACTGACCCCAAAATTGGGTCAATAATTTACTGACCCGTTTTGGGGTCAGTAATACATGGGCGGGAATGAATATTTTTACATAAAGTTGGGCGTCAAAATAACGTAACACGCCAGTAAAAAAAATACAATTGTTAGTGACCCAATTTTGGGGTTAGTAACGCGTCAGTAAATTAAAAAAAAAAAAGTTACTGACCCAATATTGGGGTCAGTAAGGTGTCAATAACTTTTAATTATAAAAGCCACCCCCCCCCCCCCAGAACAGATTCATTTTTCATAGCCTCCACTCTCCAAACACAATCTCCATCATCGTTGCAAGCTTCAAACCCACCGGTGACCGCCCAGCTTCGCCGGCGACCGCCTCTCCACGCCGACTGTCAACCCATCACCAGCTCCACAGACATTTATAGCAACTCTGAATCAGTTTCGTCTTTGATGAATGTCACAGTAACCTCTG
>CAOJBK015415871.1:0-10202 GCA_948294925.1 Codiaeum variegatum
ATTTCTTGCAAACTCTTACTATTCAAATGGCTTGTACCCGTCCTGTACCCAAAACCACTCCAGTAAGTAGAGAAGAGTTCATTGTTACTTCTCTGGTTCCTGCTTGGCAGCGAATCGTACCCAGATCCAAAGTGAACTAGGAAGCTCTTTAAATTAATATGGATAACATTTCCTCTAAGGTTTCTTTCCTTTGTCCATCTCGCTCTCATCGTATCTTTCACGATGATCTGGCCGTAAACATTCCCGTTAACTGGAGGGATTACATCATGTTCTATGATCATATGACCCGAGGCCTCCTCCTGCCTCCCTCTGATTTCTTTTGCCAAGTCTTTAGGCATTCTAGAGTACTTCCCTTCACCCTTACTCTTAATTCAATCCTGGATATCCATGGATTTGAGGTTATATGCTATTGCCTAGGAATTCTCTCTCCCTTGACGGAGCTTTTCTAGGTTTTTTACTAATTTGGGTCCAACCAAGGGGGCACAGGTATCTTTATGTCCTCGGGGAGGCCTAACAGGAGGCTCTTCGCCTCTAAACCTAATAAGGCTGATGAGTGGAAGTGGCAATTTTTTGGGCTTCACTATACTGGCTCCCGCGAAGAGGGGTTAGGCTATGATGGTGACTATCGTGAGCCCCGTAAACTCTCTGCCAATCCTCCACTAAGCGAAGGTGATAAGAGGGATCTCCTACTGTTGATCAATGTTGGAGAGCTAGTCAACTTGGATGGCCTGTGGCGAAGCAGTTTCCTCCTCGACAAGGAAGGGCGCCCCACCGTTCCCACCTGCATCGAGGCTCTGCTTGGTAAGTGACCCAAATGAACCTAATCTTACTAAATGTACTCTTTTGTAGAAATTTAAAAGTTTATCTTTTGTAGAGAAACCATTGAAGCCAGTTAACGAAGATCTTTGGCTTATGCTCGGATGGGGACTCCCAAAGAAAGGGCCTACGTGCCTCGTCCCCTTCTGTCGGGGGTGAGCCCGGTGCGAGACCTCTAAACTGGAAAACTTTGTCCTTGCACCAAGAAGGAGATCCAGAGGGCCATCTTTCATCTCAATCTAGAGGAAGCCAACTTCCCTCACTTGTCCCTCTACTATGAGGACATACCAACCACAGGGGGCAAGGGGGCTACATCTCAGGCTCCAAAGGATCGTCCTCGGGCCCCGTCTCATCAAACTTTGAAACGTAAGGCTTTAGAATGAGAAGATGTCGAGGTTCCTCCCAGCACCAAGGTGGCAAAAATAAAATTGGACAAGGCTCCCAAGTCGCATATCCTGAAGATTAGGCCACCGAGGCCTATCCAAGCTCCCACTCCTGCTTCTCCACCAGCTGCTAAGCCTGCTACCCCGATCTTGCCATCCTCTTCAACCCACCCCAAATGCTTATTCGGCTTTGAGAAGAAGAGGACCTTCGAACCCTTGCCTCAAAATAAGGAGTTTGAAGAGAAAATCCTTCAAATGCCCCGATTCCAGAGATTGGCAATGGACGTTCTGGGAATGATGGAGTCTCTCTCCATGAACCAAGGTGAATTTGACTGGTACTTAGGAAATTTCTATGCCAACTGCGTCCTACCATTCACTGAGGACTGCCTCCTAGAGATCTATCATTTCCTGTATGCCCGGGTGGTTCTTCTTCTTCGCACCCTTCAGGTAATTTTCTCGAATCTTTTTCTACATCTTCCTCTTCATCTTCTTCTTCTGATTCTCGGGAGGCCTTTGAAATCCTCGAGAGGCTGAATAGGTCTCGGCAGGCTAAGCAGTCTGCTGATACTGCATCTCCTGTCGAGGCCATAACTCTTCGAGTGATTCTTCCTGATGACAGAGGAACGAGGAGGATGAGAGTGAAGCACTCTACAAGGAGACCCTCACAAGGAGCTGATAAGTTCCTTAGCCGATTTCCTTATTTTACACTTTATTTTTAACTAATTTTTCTTTTGTTGCAGCAAGCAAGAAATCTTCTGAAGGGTGTTCCTCTTTAAAGGCCAAGGATCCTCCATCCTTATCCCTTCCTAGCCAACTGCCTTCGGTACTGGAGGTAAATTCCTTTCTTGGTTTTAATCTTCCTCATATTTGTACTTTATTCTTATTTTCCTTTTTGTAGGATACCGAAGTTGTTCCCTCGTTGAGGTCTTGCCTTGAGACGAGGTTGAAGACATTCCTCCTGCCTAGACACCTCCTCCCCAAGCAGGCGTGGTAAGAAAGATCCCTTGATTTCTTTAAAAGTTAAATATGTTTATATGGAAGGATCTTCAGTTCTCACCCCTTTTATTTTTTGTTTAGGTTATTGAGGGCACTCTCAGTACTAGTTCTGGTGAAATAGATCAAGTCTCCAAAGTTGTGAACACCAGGACCTTATCTCCTTCTACCACCGCACATGACCAGGACTTCCTCGACCTATATCAAGTGGGGTACAGTTCAAAGTCCACCACTGAGATGTTTCTCCACGGGGATATACTTGAATCTGCCCTTGTCGAGGGAATTGGGACGTCGGATGCTAACGAGGAGGCGTCCCTACCAAAAGATGTCCGGGCTTCATCTCCTAACGGACAAACTTCTGTTGCTGAGCCTACTCTCTCCTTTGGGTCCTTTCCTCGTCCTAAAGGATTCATGGGTCCTGACGAAGGCATCATCAAAGAGAGGATGAAGGTTCCTAAGGCCTTGGGTATATTATCCTAGCCTCCTGCCTTTCTAACCTAGATCCAAGCTCATGAAGAGGCTGTGGTGGCCCTTGTCTCAGACTACCAGTAGATGGATGCGATCTTGGACCTCCTTGCTATTGAGAACGAGAACCTTTAAATTAGTTTGGGGGATAAGGAGCGATCTCTTCAAGATGCTGAGGCTACTTTGAAAGACCTTAGGGTTCAACTTTAGCATAAGACAAAGCTTGTTGCCTCCTTAAACCAATAATTGGCTAGTGCTTCTGATTATGCCAAGAGCCTCCAAGAGGATAAGGATGACCTTACCTGTAAGCTTAGTGCCTCATGACAAGCCTTGAAGTCTTTATCTGAACAATTGAAGAGCCATAAAAGACTTCTTCTTGATGGGTCTGAAGGTTGGATCCACATTGAGCCTATGGATTGCTAGCTCTGGGTTGATCCCAGGCATTTCTAAGGAGTCCCAGGCAAAAGTTCCTTTGTGACTAATTAGGAAAGTCTTTGCCTCCTCCTTTCCTTCCATCTTATGATTTATTTTTAAACTCCTTCCTACCCCATCAACTAGGAATACCTCCAATTCCTCCACTTGCTGAGTCCTCGGCTCTTCGGCAGTCTCTCCCTCCTGGACCATGCACACTTCGGTCTGTGTATGCATCGACATTTTTATTTTTTGAGTATGGTTAGTCATAGTCTCCGGGGTTGTAGTGCTATACACACAAAAATCTATCCCATTGGCTAAGGGGATTCTTAGTCTTCCTCTTCGGACATTTGTATCCGCATCCAAATCACTGAGAAGAGGTCTTCCCACTAATATGTTATATGCCATAGGAATTTTTACCACCACAAAAAGGGGCCATGATAGTCACACTCTTCGGAGCCATTCCTATGGTGAAGGGCAACTGAATGTATCTTACTGCTAGAATTTCTGACTTATTCAGGGTTCGGACGAGACTCTTCAATTCTTTTAATTCATACCCTCTAATGTCCATCTTCTGATACGCTTCAAAGTATAAAAGGTTAGTAGAACTCCCATTATCTACCAAAATCCTATGGACATTATAGTTGGCTATGATAGCCTTGATGACAATAGGTGCTTCTCTTCTTTACCCCTACTCATTATCAGCCCACTGTTTCTGAGCATCGAAGAATACAAACTCTGAAGTTTCCCCATTTCGAGCTACTACTTTACCCTTCCCCATTGCTCCTTCCTGGGGACCTCCTGTTAGATCAGCATTTTAATCTCTTCCATTAAATGTTTACAAGAGTCTGTGGTATGATCGTGAGTGTTATGAAATTTGCAGAACTTGATTTTATCTCTCTTATCAGGATCTTTCCTGATGTGCCTAGGCTTCTGCCATATGTTCTGATCTTGGAATACAACAAACATCATTTCAGGTCTAGCATTTAATGGGGTCAACTTCGTCACATCAAAGGTTTTCCTCATTGGCTCTCTTACCTTCTCACTCTGTGAACCCATTATCTTAGATCCAGTCACTCTTTTATCATTGGCTTTCTTATTCCTTGAGGTTGTATTCTCCTATTCCACCTTTCACTTTCGGAGAAACTGGCTCACCTGGAAAGCATCATCCTGCCTGATATATTTTTGAGCAATTTCCAATGCTTCTTCCAGGCTATTAGGAAGCTCTCTAGACAGTTTCTTGAAGAAGTCAACATGTGCTATGCATTTTTGTTACTCCTCTACTGCTTTGGCTTGGTTCAAGTTGGTTACTTTCAGGGCTTTCGTATTAAACCGAGCTAGGAAATCTCTTAAAGATTCCTCTTGTCCCAGTTTCACGAGCTCCAAGGCCTGTGTCTGCATTTCCATCGGGATACTGACTATAAATCTTTTCATAAAGCTTTCTGCTAACTGCCTGAAGCTTTCTATGCTTCCTTCTTTAAGACCATCATACCACTTGGTAGCTGCTCCATCCAACAATCCCCTGAAAGCCCTACAGAGTGCTTCATCATCACATGTTTGAAGTTTAATCTCATGTTTGTAATTCAATATGTGTGCTCGTAGATTTGCAGATCCAGTATACTTCGTTATGTTAGGAGCTTTAAGTTTGCCTGGCATTCGATAACTTGCCACCCTCTCTGCAAACAAGGATTTCAACTCCAACTTAAGGTCTTGATCTCCTATCTTTCTTCCTCCCCCCAATTCTTCCACACATTTCTCTCAAATTTTCTAGTTGCCTGCTGATGGCTTCATGTCCCCTTCTTCAGGATTACGAAGCTCGAAGGGTTCCTTCTGGCAATCTTCCTTAGCGATCTTCTCTCCTTTCTCTTCGCACTACCTCTTCGTTGGTTTTGGAATCCACTGAGTCCATGGAGCTTTATCTATTTTGACCGCTTCGCCTTCCCCTTTCACCTCCTCCCAATCTTTCTGTTGCACTTACTAGGTTACTTCTCATAGCAACCCCTTCTGACCGGGCCGACTAACTTCCGCCCTCGGCTCCTCCTCTCTCCTGCCCTCTAGTGTTTGGAAGAGTCAGGTCTGGGCTGGATCAATAGCTGGGGTTTCATTTATATGTCTTCTGGGAAGGTTCTAATTTTGTAAGAGTCATAGGAGTGGGGCTAGCGTGCCCATGACAGCGTTTTGAATTTCTGTTGATAGGTCTAGGGCTGCACTAGTTGAGACTTGATGGGGTGTGGTCAAAATAGGGCTTGATTGTGTATTTCTAAAGAGATCTATCCAGGCCTGGAAAGGCACCCTAGGATCAAGAGTGGTATTGGTATGGGTAGGTGGTGGAGTTTCTTGGTTATTGTTTCCCGGGTGTTGATTAGGTGAATGGTCAACATTGGGATTCCTGCCATTTTGAAAGTCGTCCATCACTTGTGATCCATAATGTATTAGGTTTTTTAGATAGGAAAAGTATTCAATGAAAGAATGAGTTCCCCACAGACGACGCCAATTGATAAGCCTTAGACTTAACAACTTCTGATCTCTGTGCTGGAATCAAATAGAATATGGATACCTGTACAATGAATAATCGTGAGCTAAGATGGCCAGACGTGTTACCTGGCAATGATCCCCCGATGCTCAACTCAATGATGGATTTGTATGCTTTAAACTCACTATGAGTCCTTTAAAAAGTATATTTTGGATAGTTTAAGATTTAGTGAACATACCTTCCGAAAGTGTCACATAATGTGCTATATATAGTAATTCTTTAGGCCACGTGGCATGTTGTGAGTGGTCCACATGGTAGTGTTTGCACTGAACATGACCTGATGCTTATCAAGAGAAGGGGGCACGTGTCGTTAGTAGGTTCATGACATGTTTCCGGGACAAAGGCTCGAAGGTATCCTTCGAGGGTGGTCCTTCGAAGCCTTATTTATCTCTTCGGCAAGTGGCCGAAGCCTTCTATGTTGAAGGTGGGTAATGAGGGTGTTATGGACTTGCGCTCTTGCCTTCTTGTTTGGACTTTTGGATGCCTTTAGGGCTTAGAGCCTTCTAAGCCCATTTTAGATAGACTTATATCAAGATTAATGGGCCAATCCTAATTACTTTGAAACTCACAATTGATTTCAAAGCTTCAACTTCTAATTCATCAAATGTTTTGATAAGAAATATTAATTTTGGGTCTGTTTTAATTTCTTCTTCAATAATTTCAAAGTGCTCTTTCACTGTTGGGAGTGCAAAAGCTTATTCATTTGAATTTGTGGAGTTAAAAAATGAAGGAAGATCTTGTTTACTAAGTAATGGCAATCCTGGTAATTTAACTAAATATTTTAAGTCATTTTGATATTTGCTAATCTCTTCACTATACCCATTAAAATAATGGTAATAAATACTTAACACAGTTACTGCTTAACTCCATAACAGTCTTGATGAGAGGTGAAACTCACGCGCAACCTTAGCTGTCCATGGAATTAAAATTGAGTGTGAAAGGAAGACATAATGTATTCTAATTGTATTATAGTTAGGGCTCTATCTTTTATCAATTTTTTAATCAGTTAGGATTAAATTAGAGTATATCTTTATATTTTAAATGTCTTGTATTTTGATCATGTACAACATATATATACTGTACAGATACACAATGGAAATTGCTTTTGGTAAATATGACTTTATATGGTATCAGAGCACATTAAGGTTCAACAACCATTCTTTGTCTGCAATTAACAAATTAAAGTATGTCAACAGAAAATTCTCTTGTTAAGTCCACTATTGGGTCTATTACAACAACTTCATCTTTGACCTCTGGTCCTAATAATTCACATAAGCTCGCCATTGAACTAAACTCTACAAACTATCTTCTATGGAAAGCTCAGATTTTGCCAATTCTTTAAGGTTTTAATCTGCAACATCATGTTGATGTTATGCAACTTGCACCATAAGTTATGTTACCTGATAAAAACAAACCAAATCCAGCATATTCGATTTGGTATCGTGAAGATCAGCTAGTTTTGAGTTGGATCAACTATTCTGTTTCTGAAAGTATTTTGGCTCAAATTGTTGGAGCCCAAACTATAGCTGCGGCATGGAGAAAATTGGAGCTTGCCTATGCTTCTAGATCTCGAACTCAATTTCATCAATTTAAATCGCAATTATACAAATTACGTAGGGAGAATGATAGTCTCCCTAAATATATGGAACATGCTAAATTTATTATTGATAGACTTGCTGCTCTTCAAAGTCCTATTCTTGAGGATGATTTAGTTGATGCTATTTTGGATGGTCTTGGACCTGTGTATAGACCTTTTTTTAGGTCATTAGAGGCTGGCTTGAAATTTATTTCCTATGATGATCTCTTTGGAATGCTTCTTAGTTAGGAAGCGTAGTTGAATGTTGATAGCTCTATTGAATCTTTTCAACCTACGACTCACTATATGCAGTTTGGTACTGGTACTCGTGGAAAGGGTCGTGGAAGATAAGGTAATAGAGGTGGATGATTTGGTACTCACTTTAATGTTGGTTCAGGCTCTAATTCTAATTCAACTGTTAATCATAATACCATAATTTTCCATAATTGTCATGGCTTTGGGCATATCTCAAAGACCTGTTCCTCTCCAAAATACACTAAGTCTCATCGCCTATAGTCCAATATTGCTACCACCCATCATACCTCACCCTAACCATGGATAGTTTATTCTAAAGCTAATCACCATCTTATTGCCAATCTTGACAATCTTGCCATTTACAATGAATACACTGGTCCTGGGGAGGTCACAATTGGAAATGGTAAAAACATTCCTTTTTCTGATATTGGTTTGTCTGATGTGCAAATTTCTAATAGTTCTTATCATCTTAAAATCTGACTTTATAGAGTGTACTACACAAGTAAATGGGTGGTCATTATTTGTGGCTTCTTTTACGAGGGCACATAGGGTTTTGGTGCCATGAAGCCTAAGTTGTGACATGTAGTTAGTGAAATTTGTGATGGGTTTGAATTCATTGTCATTGCCGTCGTAGAAGGTGGCAAAAGATAACGAGCTTGGTATTCCGGCTTTATACATGCGGCGGTCGGCGCCAATGGTGGTGGTGAAGGTGATTTTGACACTAAGTATTACTAGGTGCTTAGCAAATTAGAGAGTTGGGTTTATGTGGCCTTGGCCGGGAAATGATACAAAGAGCATATGAGGGCTTAACATCTTTGAGGGTAGAAAGATAAGGAAGCTTTGGTTATAGCACGAAGACAAGAAGGATAAGGAAGCTTTGGTTAGAAATATTATATATGTAAGAAGAATAAATGAGCATATTTATAAGGAAAAAAAATCAAATAAAGTTCATTTTATTTTGAAACACTCTACCACTATGTTTTGTTATTTTGGCTTAAAAATTCCATATTTGAATTTAGGGGAAAAGCCAAGATTTTAACTTATTGGGGGACTAAAGTTAGAATAATTTAAAGAAGAGGTTATGGAGTGAGTTATAATGACAATGGGTTAATCACTTTTGCTATAAGTAACTAGTTCTTTTATGTAATTGAATTGAACTTATATATTGAATATTTGTTTGAATTTGATTTTTTTTTGTCTTTGTTAACTCAATCTACTAGTGGAACATTTAGAGTGGTAAGGCAACCAACTATGTTTACAGGGTCTGCATTTGTAACTGGAGTTCTAGGATTCCAGCCAGCCACAACAAAGTGGAAGAAAAGAACAATGACTATAAGTTAGCTGCAGTAGGAGGCAGTAAAGAGACAGAAACAAGATCAGGGTGGGACTCAAGGAAGCTCAAACATATGAAGTTGCATTAAAATGATTGTATTTTGTTAGGATTTTAAGCCTTTTGAATTTCTGTTAGAATTTGATGTTTAAAATGATTGTATTTTATTGGGCATTTTGATTTTAGTAGGGAGTTTTTTTATTGCAGATTCTAGTGACATTGTAGAATTTCAGTTTTTGGACCACTCACAGTAGCTTTAGGTATACTTAATCAAATGTTCAATTTTCATTTTGGATGCTAAGTGTTTTCACAGCATAATTGAAGTACCTTTTTCATATCTCTTTTACTGTTATTTTTCATTGTGATGCTTTTTTATTAGTTGAATTAGATTACAGATTGATAATACTATAAAATGGTGTTAAAACTGGTTCATACTGTCAAAATTTTCAAGTAGCTAAATATGTCACTAGTCTAGCTATACTTGTTTCATACTGTTAAATTTTGAACAAAACACAACATAGTTTTCAAATAGCTTTCCATTAGATTCTAAAATATATCTTACAGGATGCCAAAATGGTGGACATTATCAAACCCATGTCAATTATAATCAACCTATAACCCCTGTAAGTACAAAAGCAACAACAACTTGTAATTTACCAATACATCATCTTTCCCCATAAGTATAAAAGCTACAACCATCATTGCAACACAATTCAATGCCATAAATAACTTCATCTTTCTAGCCTTCACCTTCACTTTCTCCTCTTCATAATTTTTAACCCTTCTCAACAGTCCAATGATCACATTGCGATAGTGTTTTGGTATATCAGGATCAAACTAGGTAAAAAATTTATGATACCTTCCTCTCTACAAAAATTAAAACCTATTAATCAATCAACTTTGCCAAAATTTTAACAATTATGAATTTAGAACCTCTAATAACCTAACCTTTGCGAACTTGAAATTGTAGCAAAAGAGTAGATGAATTTGAAACTAAATGAACCCTAAAGCATAAGATTAGATATTTACCTTAAATCAATTTGGGTAGTTTACACCTCCAAAGAATCGCGTCCCTAGATTATCATCTGTCCAACTTGCTCTTAGAACTACTGGTTTCCCTTTGTAACAAAATGGTCCATCCTTCAATCTTTGCAATTTTAAACCAAAGAAATAGAATATCTTTAGCTTTCTTCTTCGTCTCTTCTCCTTTCTTCATCGTCTTCAACTGTTTCTTCTCCTCCCTTCATCTTTTGTAATTTTAGGGTTTTTAATTTGGGAATTAGGAATGAAGAGAGGGTAATATATGGCTTATTATTTTTTTACCATTATAATACTATAGATAGAATAAAAATAAAAATTATAATTTAAAATAACAAACTAAATATATATATATATATATATATATATATATATATATATATATATATATATATATATATA
>CAOJBK015416769.1:0-10781 GCA_948294925.1 Codiaeum variegatum
AGTTTGTACTTGGACCAATATGGTTCCGCTCTCTGCTCTTGATGTACTTTCTTCTGATTCTTATGAATGAATTCCTACCATTTCCCGAAAAAAAAGTCTCTAATATCATTTATTAGTAAAATAGATGGCCAAAAATAAAGAGGGATTAATTTAAATGTAAATTTTTTTTAAGTGATTAACTTGTAATTTTACAATCGCTTGCACCAATACTTGAACGCACATAATGCACCCTATTTTAACTTAAATCAAACTTACTTACACTTTTATCTCACTACCTCACTCACTATGTACTAGTGTTGTTAGAATTATAATGGATTAGAGGGTTGTACCGATTAAATCAAGGATTGTCTATTAATTTAGTTCTTAAATGGGAAGAAATTATTGTTGACTAGAGGAGTAAATTTTTTTAGGGTTGTAAGATTGAAACTACCTCTTGTGAAGAATCATCTTGCCTTTGACAATAATAATCCTATTAAAGACTAAATATCACTAAAAAATGTTTATCGTAGCTGGCTCCATTGTTACCAACCACTTTTGTTGGTTTTATGAACTAGAGTAGAGCTCGATTTACACAAGGAACAAGAAGAAAACCCTAGTCTTAGCATCATTCTACACCATCACCTTGAACTGACAATCGTCAAACTCAAAGTAGGCAACCATCTCACCTGATTTGTAAAATAGAGAACGAGAACTTTAAAACATATTAAGTTTTAGGTCAAAACGAATGAGAAACTACTCATTTCGTAACCCATGGGGTTTATTCACTACTAACATAAAAGGATTGAAACCTAAAAAGACTAAGAAGATAGGAGGCTTCCCTCTGATGGTTTAAGTCGCTAAGGTCCAACCTTAACCAAAGCCCTAGACTCAAAACCAAAAATTGTAACTATTCGGGAAGAAGAATGTATATGCATATCTTTTTATTGCATTGGAGACTTTTGACAAATGTATATAACTAAAGTTGCATTAGTTGTACTTTGGCAAAATAAATAAATAAATTGCATTAGTTGTAAAGTTCGAAAATATAAGAAGTAAAGAATGGACATAAGTTTATTTTAAAACATTAATTGATTCTATTTTAGATTAAAAATTAGTTTTGTTTTGTCAATAAAATTTGAACTTTAACTTTATTTTAAAATAGTGGTAGGTGACATTTGCTCAAATTGAAATTTAAAAGTTAAAAATATTTATTCTCTCTACATATAAAATCTTAGTCTTCTCTTTTTTATTTTAAACGAGTTATCATCAAGATTTAATCTTGATGGTAAGTCTCAATATTTTTAATTTTATTATGCTATTTAGTTATTTGGAATTTTTTTTTCAATAAAATTGTTTTCTTTTTATTTGTTCTCTTCAATTGTAAGAATTTATTTTTTTTTCTTTCGTCATCTTCTTCAAGATATGGTTTATGATGTCAGATTCATTCGTTTATCAAGAAACTAACGAATTTAGCGAGGTCTTCTGAGAGAAAACTGTAATTTGGAATACAACAACATGAAAGTCGTTTTTCAGTGTCAAATTTCTTTCGCTAATTAGATTTATCAAACGATTGTGTTGTGATATTATATATTTATATTTTATTAATTTTGATTTTGATTGAAGATGTCATATGATTATTTATTAATGAAATTTTATTATCTTTCAAAAAGTTTAAAATATTTAATAAAATAAATAATATATTTTATTATTTTTAATTTAAATTTTAAATTTAAAAAATATTTTATTATTTTAAATAAATTTTTACTTATTTAATTAAATGGTAAAATTTTAAGTATTAAAGAATATTCGAAATTGATGTCATTTATAAAAATAGAAATTGTATTTCAAAAGTTGGCAGGTGGATTCCACCGTAACCACCACACAAATAACTACTTGTATCAAACAATACAAGAGCTTGGAAAGCACCAATACGTAAATTATTAATCATTCTTTTTTTGTCTCAAATAATTATTAATAATGATGGAACTGCGTTTGCCCCACACCATTTTAGATACTAAAAACATTAGTTATTGATCACTACCCTTTAAAAACAAATATAGGTTGGGGTGTTTTTTTTTATATGTACATAAAATTAATTAGTAATTAGCCATTACAGGAGTGATGATGGGGTTGAGTTGAATTGCCTTAAGGTTGGAATATAAATCTTCATTGGGATTAAGTTAACCTGCACACTGAGAACTATCAGGAGTGATCGGATGGGTGTCAGATATAAACTTTTCGACGCTCGAGTCAGTCAGACTGTACAAAATGGAAATAAAGCTATCTCAGTAGGAATATGAAAGTTACCTTGTATGAGGTATTCTTAAGGTATTTATAAGGAACGAGTTCCTATAGCAGAGACAAGTGTCGTTGTTGGATAAGCTATGAAGTACCATAGATGGAACTGTGATATGACTGGAGGTTGGTGAGTGACAGAGAAAGACATCTCCATCAAGGGCTGGCCCCCGAAGGTGGAAGCAGTTAAGCTAGCAAGGGTTCAAGGGTTCATGTAAGTGGTTAGCATAAGTCGGGTTCTAGTTGACCCCGAACCATGTTAGTACAAACTTGTATCAATATTCCCCTCGAAGCATCGATACCCGAAGGCTGCAAGGCTCAAAAAGTACGAAAGAGAAGTTGGCCAAACCTGGTAAAGAATGCTTGCCTTGAGTGGGTATTTTGAATTTCAAAATTCAAATGGAAGGATGCTAAAGGGTTGTGTCTCTTCAGAACCATTCAGACGTGACCTTTTGCTGATAGATGTGTCGCTTCATCCAACCCAGATTAGACCGTTACATGCTTCCAGATACATCACCTTTATTGCCACCACTCTTCCTACACCACGTGGAGAAGCAATAAGGTGTCTTTATGATTGTTAATGAGAGTTTGGGCAATTATAGTCTTCCAAGTGTCATAATGTTTTGGAATTAATGCATATGTCCAGGGTTTATTAAAGGCCAACGTCTTCTTTTCTTCTTCTTCTTTTTGTTTTTGTTTGCCTTTTGTTCTCAATTTTCCAGTTTCTTGGCTCATTCTTCCTTTCTTATTTCTCATTCTCTTTAATTTTTCTTCTTTCTCACTTAAAAATGGTTGCCTTTAAAGGAAAGAAAGTCACTGTTGAGCTTGAGAAGGCAAAAAAATAGAGTAATGTTAAGGATACTCCCTCTTATCTCAACAACACAGTGCGACCACATATGAAGAGGATAATACCCATCAAGTTTGGGTTTGTACCTTTCAGAAGAACATTGACGCCAAGGCTAAGCACATTAAGGTCACCACGCCCTCCACTGATAACAAAATTTATTCTACAAATACTCAAGTAGAAGTGGTCAAAAGGAGCAAAAATTATGTTTGGTATTTTGATCATATGATCAGAGGATTATCATTTCTCCTCCTTTCTTCTGTAAAATTTTTTACTATTTCCAAATAAATCCTATAATAATCACCCCAACTCTATGGATGGCATCCATTTATTCTAGGTGGTGTGTTACACTTTGGGGATTAATAATCCATTAGCTAAAATGTTTCATGCCTATTTTAACATTTGTTCATCCACCGACACATACTTGTACTATTTCTAGAATAAGCCCTTATGTTTTATGTTTGGCAGTAAGGAGAACAAAGTTAACTACTGGAAGAACAAGTTTTTCTCCGTTGAAGTTGTCAAGCCTTTTTAAAAGGGGCAGGTAGGATTCAGGTTCCCTGGCACCTATAGGGGGGAAGCCCCATATAGAGAAGTTCGAGAAGAACTTATTTGCTGACGATGCCGATGGTGTTTAGATTTTGGCCTCCTGTGATCGTGAGATTGACAGGGGGTCTGTGTTGGGATGTTCATTTTTTATCACCTTATATTAATATAATATGGTTTGCAGTGCCCTTGCCTGAAGGGATGGCTAAGGACACTCCCAAAGATTTAGTTGTTCAAATGAATGGTTTGTATCCTCCAACCATTTTGCACCTTGAAGCTGCCAACAATAAGACTTTCCTGTGGATCTGTTGTCTTTAAACAAGGTTATTGAGGATGCAGATGAGAGAAGAATACCATGTCGCTGTAAATTCTAATAACTAGAATGTTGAAGTTGAAATGTATCAGTATTTGAAGAATTTTAGAGATGGGAAGAAGGGTCTTGATTCTTCTTCAGAGAGAGATCCAACAAGTGATGTTATTACTAATATTGAAGGTGTAGAAAAGGTGGTCCAAATGGTAGGTGGCGAAAGTGGGGATGCCAAAGATATCCAGATTGAGGAACTGGCTGATGAGGAGGATGAACTTGAAGAGGTTCCCTTGGCCCGAAAGAGGGGCCCAACTAATGCTGATGAGTTCACCTAGCTAGTATATGCTATGGTGCTAGATTTTGAGGGGCCTGATGTACCAAGGCCAAGGTTTGATGCCTCTTAACAAGCCATTAAGTGGAGAAAATCCAAGAAGCTTCACAAAGGGCTTAAGGAAGTGACAATTCTCGAAGTTCAAGTCGAGGTTGTTCCCTTATAGGGGGGCAAGCAGAGGCACCACAATCTGGACGTGCGAAATGACTTGGTGGATAAATTGGCACAGAGCCATCTTGGGTTTGCCAAGGTACACAATCAGGTGATGGATTTCCTCAAGTTGATAGCTATTTCCCACAATTCATTCAATAAGCTTATGAACCAATATAATCAACACATTTATGTGGTTCACAATGGGGTTATATTGGCTGACCATTATAAGAATTTCCATAAGCTCTAACCCTCTAATGATGTCGACAACTTGGCTCAATAGAGCTCTTTAACCTCTATAGACGTCGCTAAGGCCATTCAAGCTGCTAAGGATTTAGCTGATGCCTTAAAATAGGCTATAATGCCTCCATCACCTCATGAGGGACCTTCTGTTCCTCAAGTTACAATGAGTGAAGGCCCTGATTCAACTCGAGATTGGTTGTTTAGATGTATGTTCCTTGAGACTTCAACTTCCTTGAGTCCTCCCCTCCCCCTTATACTTCCTCTTCTCCTTTCTATGACGTGATTCGTAGGTTGGCTGAAGAGTGGCATAGGAGGAGGTCTGCCTTCACTGTCCCTCCTCTCTAAATTGTACATCCCAAACCACCCGAGGAGAGGATGAGCATTCACGTGAAGCATTCTTCTAAGAGGTCTAGATCTCACTTGTTTGGTTTAAAAAGGAAGTCTTTAGGTAAGGTTGAAGTCCCTTCTCTTCTTTTTTTTACTATTTTTCCTCTTGATGTTTGTTTTGATTATGTACCTTTATTTTTAGAGGGATAACTAGTTGGGGGTGACACCGAGCAAGTTGTGGTTCCTGAACCGCCAAATATAAGGGAGCTAATGGAGACACAAGGAGCTTGAAGGGCTATAGAGTCTCTAGTGAGGCTTGCTCAGTATCCCCAGATGGCTTCTTAAGTCCCTGAAGCTCTTTAATCCCTCTTATACTAAAGGATGTTCCGATGGAGTTGGGCCCCATTACTAAAGCTGCTACTATTGAAGGGGTTAGTTCTCTACCGGCTGAAGGGACCAGGGGGCTGCTAAGGTTCTGATCTGAATAGGAGAGTACATATAGATATTTATGGATAGAATCTCCCTATCCCCTACCTATGGGGGAACTCTCTCCATAAGATTGTTAATGGAGCTTCCTATGCATTCAGGTGGAGATGGCTCTTCAGGCCCTCAAGGCCTTAATATTACTCACAATCAAATACCCCATGCTTTGAAGGTACTTTTTATGTGTTGTATTTTCCTCCCTTATTTTTTCTCTTTTCTTTTTTTTTTTTTTAATGTTTTCCTGTCCATTCGACTTTCCTCATTCTTCTCTTGTTCTTACTTCGTACTGCAGGAACTTGCTGCTCGTGACGGGGGATTGCTAACAGATCTTAGAGATGGTTAGACTCTAGCATCCCTGCTAGATAAAGGGGTAGCCCTCCTCAAGAAAGATTTAGAAGAGAAAGACAAAATTCTTGCTGAGGAAAGGAAGACCCTAGTTGAGAAAGAAGAGTTACTAAGGGATTGCCTTGCTGAGTTGGAATCTCTTCAAGGAAAATATAAGGAACTGGAATCTGATGTTAAATTCTTAAGATAAAAGGTGGAAGACCTGGAGGGACAGAATTAGGGGTTTGAGGAGAGACTACAAAAGGTTTCTTGTAAAGCCAAGAACTCCAATGAAGTGGCAGACATTGTTTCTAAAATGATGGAAGCCCTGACTGATAAATTGCCCTAAATTCTCTGAGGTGAAATCTAGAGGTTTGATGAGCCTCGCTTCTTCAAGAGCTGGCATAGTGCTGAAGTTGTCCAGAGCAACATAGGCTGGTATAATTAGGCTTTTAAAGCTCTGTACACACAGTTTCCCTAGGCCAAAGACCAATTTGTTCTCATTTCTTCTAAAGAGGTTGTGCTAGACATTCAACTGTCCGAGTACCTTGATAGCATGGATCCTCTAAACCTTTCATTCCTGGATCATATATCAGTTTTTTATGATAAGCCTGAGGGTCCCCCTTTCAGTGTTTTGGTGACTATCCCTGACTCAGATCCAGAGGACCATCTCCCCTTCAGTACTATTCTGCAAGATCAAGATCAAGAAGTTAACTCCCAGAGCCCCCTGAGTCTTAGGTCGCTCGATTTTTGTTGTAACTAATAGCTTCTAACTTGTATATTTTTTTTTTATCTTTGGTCTCTTTGAGACCATTTTATAACTATCCTTTACTCATGGTCATATAATTTCTCTTATTTTTACTTTTCTTTTCATGATTATGTTTTCTTGAGTTTGCTTCTTTTTTTTTATGACTTTTGTTTGTGTTCTTGCTTGTTCGTGTGCATATGGCTTTTCTTCATAGAATTTACCTTATCTCTTATCAAGGTTATTTTAGTGAGCTAAGTCTGACTTGGTGTTGTGCCTAGTTATTCAAGGTCTCAGTGCCCTTCTTGGAGGGCCTTTTTCCAGTCAATCTAGGCTTAATGCCTCGACTACTCAAGGTCTTGGTGCCCCTTGGAGGGTCTTTAGCCTGTTAAGTTGGGCTTAATTCCTCGACTCCTCAAGGTCTTGATGCCCTCTTAGAAGATCTTTAGCCAGTCAAGTTAGGCTTAGTGCTTCAGTTCATTGAGGTCTTGGTGCCCCCTTTGGAGGGTCTTTTGCCGGTCCGGTTGGACTTAGTGCCTCAGCTTATTGAGGTATTGGTACTTCCCTTAGAGAGTCTTTTGCCAGTGAAGCTGGGCTTAGTGTCTCGGCTACTCGAGGTCATGGTACCCCCTTTGAGGGTCTTTCACCAGTCAAGTTGGGGTTAGTGCATCGACTCATCGAGGTCTCGATGCCCCTCTTAGAGGGTCTTTCGCTAGTCAAGTTGGGCTTAGTGCCTTGGCTCATCGAGGTCTTGGTACCCACTTTGGAGGGTCTTTTGCCAATCAAGATGGACTTAGATTCATTTTTTCATAGGTTGACAAGGAAAAGAGCATCTTTCATTTCATTTTATGAGTAGTAAAATTTCAGGTGTTGTACATTCCATGTGTGAGGCATTTCCTTATTTTCCAAAGTTCGCATCTTATAAGTTGTTGGACCAATGACTTGTTCTACAATGAATGGACCTTCCTAATTTGGATCCAACTTTCCAGTCCCTTCTCTTTTTCTTATGGCCTCTAAGCTTTTCATCCCAAGTTCCCTTATCTGGAACACCCTACTTCTCACCTTCTAGTTGAAGTAATTGGAAACCCTATTTTTGTAGGCTACTATTCTCATTAAGACTTGCTCTCTCATCTCCTTTAATAGATATAGGTCAATCCTTATGGCTTTCTCATTTTCTTTATAATCACAGTGATAGACTCTTCCATTGGGCATTCCCACATCTACTGGGAGGACTGCTTCGGTTCCGAAGGTGAGAGCGAAAGGTGTCTCACCTATTGGTTCTCTTAAGGTTATTATGTAAGCCCTAAACAAGTGATATAGTTCTTCTTCCCAGTTCTTTCCACACCCTTCAAGCCTTCGGTTCAAGCCTTTACAGGATGGTTCAGTTGGTGACCTCGATTGCCCATTTGACTAAGGGTGGGAAATTGAAGAAAAATGATGCTTTATTTGAGGCCTTTGCAGAAGTCTCTCATTTTTACATTTTTGAACTGCTTTCCATTGTTATAAACTATCTAGTAGGGTACCCTGAATCTGCAAACAATGTTTTTCCATAATAACTTCACCACATTCTCAGTTGTGATGGTTGACGGGGCTACAACCTCTATCCATTTGGTGAAGTATTCTACTACAACTAGTAGGAACTTCTTCTGTCCTGTAATCACTGGGAAAGGTCCCAATATGTCCACCCTTCATTTGGCTAAGGGCCATTGACTATATATTGGTAATTGCTCTACTGTTAAGACTTTGCTTAGATTAGTGAACCTTTAGCATGTCTGATATTTTCTAATTAACTTTATTACATCCTCCTTCATGGTTGGCCAATAATATCCTTGTCTAATGATTTTAGCAGTAAATGCTTTTCCTTCAACATGCATCACACATGCTTCCTCATGTATCTCTTCCAACACATATTCTGCCTCAGTAGGAGTTAAGCATTTGAGCCATGGTAGAGAGAAGGCTTGCTTGTAGAGAATCCCATTATGCACAGAGAAGTGCAAGCTCCTCCATTTGATCTTTTTTTCCATCTTCAAGTCTTTAGGAGCTTACCTTCTTCTAGGTAATTATTCATTGGGTCCATCCAATAGGGTTCTGATTCTGTTTCCATTACACCTTTTGATCATTCTGTACTGAGTTAAGTGAGAACCCCCAAGAACACACTACTTGGAATATATGCAGGATGAGTTGCTGTAAGCTTGCTGAGGCTATCAGCCTTATTATTCACCCCTAAGGGGATCTTTCTAAACTTTATCTCTATGCCCCTTTCCTTCATATTTTTTAGTTGCAAATCTATTTTCTCCAAATACTTGACCATGTCTGGATGTCTGGCTTTATACAGTCCTTCTACGTGCCCCAATACCAGTTGCAACTCACTTCAAATGTGCAGTACCTCAACATATAGATGCTCAGCCACTAATAGGAATTGAAGGAGGGCTTCATATTCATTTGTGTTATTTGTAGTGTTGAAGTCAAGTTTTAGGATGAACGTTATCAACACTCCACTTTCATTCTTCAATACCACTCTGACTCCGCTAGCTCATTTACCACTAGCTCCATCCACATATAGTTTCCACTTGATATTTTGGGGTAGTCCCTTTGGTTCACCTTCTGGCTCTCTTCCTATCAATGTATCTAGTGGGAATAAACATTCTAACATAAATTCTGCTAAGGCTTAGACTTTGATAGTTGATCGAGGCCTGTATTCTAGGTCATATCCTCCCAACTCTACTACCTAACACAACATCCTCCCTGAGAGTTTAAGCTCATGCACGACTCTTTATAAGGTCTTATCTATGACCACCACTTCCTGATGTGCTTTTAGATACACCTTGAACTTTCTGCAAGAGAGTACCGAAGCATACACTAACTTCTCTAGAGGACTGTAGTTTAACTCTACTCCCTATAAGACCTTGCTGAAGTAATACACTGATTTCTACAGGCCTTCCTCTTCTCTTACCAACATCGAACTAACTGAATAAGGTGAAGCTAAGAGATATACAAGGAGCTCCTCACCCTGGAGAGGTCTACTCAAAACTTGTTCTGAAGCCAATAAGGCCTTCAAATCCTCTATCGCGTGCTAAAAATCATCTGTCCATTTAAAAGAGGCACTCGTTCTTAGTTTCTTAAAGAAGGAAAGATATTTCTCCATTGATTTAGACATTAATCTGATTAAGGCTATGGGTTTGCCAGTGAGCTTTTGGACTTCTTTCACACTTCATGGGGGACTCATCTCCAAAATAGTTTGGACCTTGTCTGGGTACAGCTTAGTGCCCATTTCACTGACTTGGTAGCTTAAGAATTTTCCCTTATGGATGAAGAAAGCACACTTCTCTGGGTTTAGCTTCATTTTATAGGCATTCATTACCCCAAACATTTCCTTCAGGTCTTCAACATGTTGTTGAAAGCTCATACTCTTCACAACCATGTCATCCACATAGGCTTCCAATTTTCTGCCCAACTACTTTTTTAACACTTTATTGACTAGCTTTTGGTATGTTTTCCCAGCATTTTTAAGTCCATAAGGCATGGACACATAACAATAAGTTCCTTTATATGTGATGAATGAGGTCTTCTCCTCATCCTCCTCATCCATTTAGATCTCATGGTAGCCCTGTTTTGCATCTAGTAGTGAGAGATATTTGTAACTAGCTGTCGAATATACTAGCTTGTCTATCATAAGGAGTGGATATGAGTTTTTTAGGCATACTATATTCAGATCTATGAAATCCATACACATCTTGTAGATTTCATTAGCCTTTTTAGCTAGCACTACATTAGCCAACCAGTTTGGGTATGACACTTCTCTGATAAAACCTGCCTTGGTCAGCTTCTCCAATTCCTCATCAATAACAACTTTCCTTTCAGCCCTAAACACATCTTCTTATGCTTAACAGACTTGCTCATTGGATCTACATGGAGTTTGCTCACCTATCCTTAGCATATCTGAAAGACCTATGCAAAAGTCAGGGATCTGCTTACTAAAAACTCCTTTTCTGAACTATTCCCCTCTCTAACAAATGTGGCATTAATCTGCAAGGCTCAGTCATCTTCAGTTATCTTAAATGCCTCGAGCTCTTGAACAGATTCTCCTTTGGTCTCTCATTAGGTCCTCTATGGAGATGCTTCTATCATGTTCACCTCTTCTAACTCGAGGGACACCACCTTCCTCTTTCTCACTATCTGCAAGGTTGTCTTTGGGACTGCATCTCCA